>JAMXBD010004181.1:0-79827 GCA_024138025.1 Combretum micranthum
CCCCCCCCCCCCCCCCCCCCCCCCCCCCCCCCCCCCCCCCCCCCCCCCCCCCCCCCCCCCCCCCCCCCCCCCCCCCCCCCCCCCCCCCCCCCCCCCCCCCCCCCCCCCCCCCCCCCCCCCCCCCCCCCCTTTATTTTTTCCCTCATTTGATTTATTTTTGCAATTTTTATTCATTAATAAACCTAATGCCTTCATATATAAACACATTTTTCTCTCTCTCTTCATTTTCACTTGTTTCATTTTTTTCAAAAGAGAGAAAACTCTCCCTTTCTTCTCCATTGGTGCCGTGAGCCTTCCCCTCCCCCACTCTCACATTTCCAACTTGTTTCTTCTCTTTTTCTCCTTCAAGACTCCTTTGGTATGTGTATTTAAGCTTTGATCCTTCCTAATCTTGTAATGGCAAGATCATTCTTGTGTGTTTTCTCATTTAAATCTCAATGAGCATGAGCAAGGGACATGAAAACACTACTACAAGAATCTCAAGCCATCACAAGAAGTGGATCTAGTATTTGGAAGAGTTTTGGTTGAAATATCATATTGTTCATGCATGTAAAGTAGAGATCTTGCATATATATTGATGTTCATGCATGAGATCTATGATTCATGCATTATACTTAGTAGATCTAAAGTTTAGACATCCACAACTTCATGTACATGTATGATCATAGAGTTATTTTTATTCCATGCATTGATGATCATAAAATGTAGTCTTGTATATGTATAGAGATGTTAGATAGTAGATATTCATATATAGAAGGCAAGAACATTGAAAAAGGAAAGGTTTTGTCAATATGAAATGTTGGAAATTCAGATGAAATTGAAACCCTACTTTAAAAACCACCAAAATCACTTTTGAACTCATGTTTCACAAGAAAAATGAAGGGTATGTATAATAGGTATATTGAAAGAATGATTTTCATAAGCATGGATGAGTTAGGCATGATAAGAATGTAAAAACAAGGAGTAAAGTTAGAATGAAAAATATTGATATGTTAATTAATAGTTAAATTCGTAACTTAGGTTCATGCCTACAAGAACACTTAGTATTTAAGTCTAAATTGGATGTTTAATAAGCTAAATGAAGTCCTTAGATAATATATATATTGAAGCTTCACTTTTTAATTCATTAGACAAGTTTTCCATAAGAAAAATGCAAGAAAATGAAATTTCAAAATTCGGATTTTTACAAGAAGCTTGTTTAAAGACATGTTTACAAAATGAAAAATGGGAATTTTTATGCATGAGTGAAGGCCATGATTAATATAGACTTTAGGAACTCATTTTTATTTAGATAACAAGTGAATTACAAGATTAAAAAATCAAAAAAACCCTAAGGAGTGTAGAGTGGAAGAATGGTTTCTTAGAAATAACCTTTATGGAATTTTCTAACACTTAGGAATTCATAAGAGTTTATTATCACAAAATCATCATGACCATGCACATAATGAGTTCATTACATGGCATTCATGCTAGGAATTCATTTCCATACCAATCATCTATGAATCATTAACTAGGAACATTTTTATCAAAAGCGAAACAATTTTTCGAAATGGAGAAAGTGACCGAACAGAACTGATCCCACTGTTCCGTGTCCTTACTATTTTCAAAACTTGAAAATAATTCTAGAAATAGATGTATCTTTTGAAGTAGATAGAGATCGATATAAAATTTGCGAAATTCCGAGTTAAAATGACCAAGTTATGGCCGTTTTAAGTCGGAACTTCCGCAAATAGCGAGAAATCCGAATTCATCTAGTTTAGATGTATAGCTTGATCTAGTTACATAATGAGAATCTCATTAGGATTATTCTTGCTTGGTAGGTGATCCCGATCAGGACGACACCCTACCTCCCGACTACTACTACTAGAAAGACCGACGTCCAATGGCCGAGTGAGTTTCATTTCCATTCTCAATTAATGTTGCGATTGTAATGTAGTAGCACTAGTGGTGTAGGAAAAGATAAAATGAATATGCATGATGGGGTATATGGGAATTATATAGTTATCTGCTGTTGATGTGTGAATGGAACTTAAGAAATATCGAAACCGGGTGTTAAGCTATTGACTGATTAGCTGGTATCTTATATTGAATGTCTACAAATACTTGTTGGTCACCTAAAAGAATTGAACTAATGTATATTCGACTTCAATTGTAAATTGGATTCATTCATATCACGATGGGGTTGGAGCATTCACATTGGTTGGTTTTTCGTGATCCATAAAACGAATATGTTGGTTAATCGTGATCCATAAAACGAATTTGTTGGTTAATCGTGATCCATAAAACGAAATATTGTTAGTTGACCGTGAGCTTAAACGGCGTCGTACTGCAGGATTCGTTAATCTGCTAACCCGGGATGGAGGGCGCAAGTCCATCCACATATGATTTCCGGTTGGTCATATGTTTGTTGATCTCATTTGTTTGATGCATACACTTGCTTGAATAATCACTTGTTTGAATGAATTGTACTTAATTGTGTTATGGAAGTTATTACTCACTAAGCTAGTTAGCTTACGCCCCCATAGTTTTTATCTATTGTAGCACGAGTTTATATGGCTTAGACCGAGGCAAGCCACAGCACAGGTACCGGAGATAGGAGTTTCCCATAGAAGTTTACTTCACTTCTTTAGTATAGACTTCCGTTGGAAACTAAGGACTTTGGATGACTGTAATAGATTTGTTATTATTTTGCGGGGGAATGCCCCTTAGATTTTGTAAACTATAATTATGCGTTTTGATTTATTATCTATGGCTAATGAATGCTACATTAAACTGTTTAACTCCATTTGTTGAAGTATTCTATTGTCGTAAAGGAACGCTTTACATCTACTTAAGACTCCCGAAGGGCTCGGGTAGGGAACTCGAGAGTCTTATTTAGTATGTGGCGGGCTGTTATGTTTAGGATACCCTACGGGGCGTGACAACACTAGGTGTTTATGTAGGCATTATTTCAAAATATGAATTTAACATACTAATCACTATCTCAAGATTTTTCATTCTGACTTCACTACTTGTTTTACATTTTGCTCATGCCCAAACTCATTTAAACTTATGAAAATCATTCCTTAAGGGTATCTATTACATATACCTTCCATTTCTTGTGCAAAATATGAGTTTTAAAGTGGTTCCAAGGGTTTTTAAAATGGGTTTCAAAAATCATCCGAATTTCCATAAAACATTCCTAGTAAAAATCTTTTCATTTTCAAGTTTCTTACTTCCTATACATGAAGATCTACCATCTAACACATCTTTATATATGCAAGACTAAGCCTTTATGACCATTCGTGCATGGAAGCTCAAGCTATCCACATAGACATAAATGTAGATGAAGGCATGAATGTTTAAACACTAGATCTACCATATATAGTGCATGAATCATGAGTTTCATGGCTTGAACATAACTTTCTATGCTAGATCTCTACTTTACATGCATGAGCAAGATGATATTCCAACAAAAACTCTTTTAAACACTAAATCCACTTCTTGTGATGGCTTGAGATTCTTATATTAGTGTTTTCATGTCCCTAGCATATGCTCATTGGGATTAAAGGTGGAAAACACTCAAGAATGGTCTTGCCATTACAAGATTTGGTAATAACAAAGCTTAAAATCATCACATATATAAAGATTTGGAGTAGAAAAGAAGATGAAATGGAGTTGTGAAGGTGAGTGTGTGTGTGTGTGCTTGTCACGGCAACATGGAGAAGAGGAAGAGAGGTTTTCAACCTTTTACAAATTTTGAAAGAGTGAAAAATGAGAAGAGAGAGAGAATATAAGCTTATATAATAAGTGGATTAGGGTTTTAGTTGAATAAAAGGAGTAAAATAAAACAAAAAATGAGGGAAATTGGAGGGGGGTGCGCCGGCCTTGTGTAGGGGAGGAAGAGAGAAGTTTTGAAATTTTGATATAATTTGTAATTTATGTAATAAATGTAATAATTGTAATATTTAATTAGGAAACAAAATTTCTTGGAAAAGAAAATTGTAATGAGTAGTTGTAAGAATGTAAGAATAGGGTATGGGTAGTGTGTAGTGTAGGTTGTACTTATGAATAGTAGACAAGATATCTACTTTACCGGTTGTAAAGAAAATACGGGAAAAAGGCTATAACTGTAATTTTTATAGCCCGGAAAATTATAAAATTGATATTTTTTAATTCCTCATAAATTACGGTTTTAATGAATATTCCGAAATATTTTTCTGAGTTGGTGGTCTTGGGGCACGTTTTCCATAATTGAGCTCAAGAAGGCCCGGAATTGAAAAATTCCCGAATTTAAAACTTTCCAAGGTTTAAAATATACTATAAAACAATAATTTATATTCATTTACTTTATAAAACTTCTTTTGTTATGAAACCGAAGGAAAGCCGGATCTAGGGCTTTTAAGCTCCTCTCACTAAGCTTGAACTAGACTGATATAGGGTTTCGTTCTCTGGTTTTCGAAATTTATTCGATTACTAGGAAGCTAGGTATATATTACAAGAACAAAAATAAAAATAAAAATAAAAGAAAAATTATGTAATGAATAATGGTAGATCGTACTGAAAGAGCCACTAGTTACCGGTAGTAAAGAAATACAAGTAAATTTGCTAAATCAGGTAATCCTAGCTATATGAAAATTGTAAAACTAATAATTTGGAGCTCCTTATAGAAGTATGAGTCTAACGGCATCAATAACATATCTTTCACATTTTGAATCCCAGGGCGCGCTTTTCGAAGTCAGCACCTGGCCGGATTGGAATAGGTCGAAAACTCATCGATCTCATCCTTTAGAGCATCCTAGGCCTAATGCGAACCGATTACACCTTTTTCTCTTATTCCGACTCCTTGATTTAGGAACACGGAATTGCCGGATCTAGACTACGGAGTTTCTTGGGAGATTCAGGGACCTAGGTTTCCCGGTTGACTTTCCGGTTCACACCTTTGCAAATTTGGAAACTGATATTTTATACCTTTATGACATATCCGATTGGTGAGATTTACTTTAAGGTCGATTTTTTTATAAATATTTAATATCTCACAAATTTCTTAGAATTCTTTGGATTGAGTTTTATTCCCTATGGTTAATCATTATTCACTTCTTATCAATTTATTTTAGGGCTCTATTTTACCCGAATTTATAAGTTATAGTTAAATAGAAAATTTGTCGTATGTAGAGGTTTTAGAATGGAAGTATATTGAGTTGCTATTTTATTTCTGAGATTTCTTATTTTTCTCACGATTCAGAAATTTCCGAATTTGTTCGGAATTTGGGACTTATCGAAGTTCGGTTTTAATTCGGAGTGACTTTCAGGGTTTTAATTCAAAGTTCATCTTTAGAATTATTTATTGAATTTTTCCAGGACTTACATATTAAGTGTTATTTTGCATGTTCCGTTGCCAATATCTTAAAATGCATTACTTCACCGGTCTCCCTTTGATGTGAATGTACGCCTTGTACCAATATGGAAGTTTTTGAGTGACTGAGGTAGTCATTTTTAAGTTTTAATATTACGTACGACTGGCTGTCATGTTTAGGGTATCCATTGGGGCGTGACAATTTTCAAAAATATCAGTTTCATAATTTTTCGGTAACTAAAAATATCAGATATCGCAATTATACGTGTATTTTCTTACTACCGGTTCTTTAATCGTCATGTCTACTTTATATTATACTATTTATTACTATTCTATAGTATTTATCTGTCTCTATTTTTCTTACAACCTACTCTTACAACCATACCTCTACTTTTTTACAATTTTCATTTTCAATACAACTTCACATCTTTCATATCTTACTTTTCATTTACAAAAAAAAAAATAAATAAATAAATTGCTCTCCCTCTCTCTCTCACTTGCAGTGTCGGCCACACCTCCCTCTCTCCTCAATTTATTTAATTTTTCAATTATTTATTTAACACAAATTACCCTCCACTTTTTTCTATAAATACCACATTTTCCTTCCATTTTGTTACCAACCGTACCAGAAAAGTGCCTACGTGGCATAGAGATTACATTGTGGGGTGAAGATACACGGAATCAAGATACAAGAGTAAATAATAATAGAAATTATTGTAACAAGTTGCATGTAGGCAGTTGGTTGTAACCGAAAATTAGATATTGACAGTTGTATACATCTATAAATAGAGAAATAAAACAAAAGAAAAGGATGATTCCTGTTTAGATCCAACACTTGTGTGTGTCAAAGGAGAGTGGCTTCTCGAACAAGCTTATCTTACACCTGCAAATCAATAACATAGACATTAAGGAAACCCTAATTTCAGAGAAGAGAAAAGAGAAACACGAGAGGAAATTAGGCATACTTAGCTTGTGAGTGTCACGAGAAGAGAACCGAGAGAGTGTTAGGGTTTCTATTCCGTGAGAGCTTGACTTGTGGGCTTGGGCTCTCTTTGGGTTTTAAGCCTAACATTGGTGCTCTCGTCCATGGTAGCAACAAGAAATTCAACTATGGCATCAGATATGGATCAAGTCAAGAATATGTTTCTTGCTTTACAACAACAACAACATCAGTTTGAACAACATTCCAAGACTATGTTACAGGATTTATCATCGAGAATGGAGCAACTTGAACTTCAGATGATCAGACTCCACATCATGATCCGCATTCATCTCCAGAAGATCAACATCAACGTGGATCATCATTTTCTACATATGATGACAATCTTGCTAAGGCAATTAAACTAGAATTACCAAAATTTTCAGGAGAAGGAGTTAAAACGTGGACGTATCAAGCAGATCAATTTTTCAATTTCTATAAAGTAGAAGACAAACAAAGGATCACAATATCATCATTTGCCATGTTAGGGGATGCGGCAGAATGGTTCAAGTGGATGCACTTAAATGGTCATTTAACTAATTGGCAGGAATTCTTGAATGCATTAGAGGTGCGATTTGGACCATCTGAGTATGATGATCCTCAGGGAGAATTATTCAAACTCAGACAGGAAGGGACAGTGACACAATATCAATCACAATTTGAAGCTTTGTCGAATCAGGTAATAGGACTTTCTGATTCTTTTCTGATTAGTTGTTATATTTCTGGGCTTAAACCTGCATTGAGGAAAGAATTACAGATAGCAAAACCTAAATCTTTAGTTCAAGCCATGGCTTTGGCTAAACTACATGAAGCAAAATCTAAAGATCGGTATGTCTATAATAAAACCGATTACAATAGTCAATTACCTGGATCATCAAGAGCCATTCAGATTAGCGTACCTCCACATCATGGTAATTCCTCTGCTGTTCATGCGAGTTCACAAGTTTCTAAACCACATTTACCTGTTAAGAAACTTACACAAGAGGAACTAAATGCCAGAAGGGAAAAAGGGCTATGTTACAATTGTGATGAAAAATACAATAGAAACCATAAGTGCAAGGCCAGATTTCTTTTGTTAATAGAGGATGATGACAATTGAAGAAATTGACCAGATTCAAGATAGGTCAGGATTGTACTACCCAATTTCATGATGACTTGGCTGCTATTAGTTTTCATGCTTTGAGTGGGGCTTCATTACCTCAAACATTGAAGTTTACAGGCAAAATAAATAATAAGTCTGTCTCTATATTGGTTGATTCTGGCAGTACCCACAATTTTATACAACCAGACTTGTCAAATATTTGAGCTTGACTACTTTTCCAGCACCCAGATTTCAAGTATTAACAGGGAATGGGGGTAAATTGGAATGTGAAGGGAAGTGTTTAAATGTTTCAGTGGAAATCCAAGGTATACAATTTTCAGAGACTTTCTATTTGTTGCCTATTCATGGTGCGGATGTGGTTCTTGGGGTTCAATGGCTACAAGCATTGGGACCTATTACAATTGATTATGGTAGATCCTTAATGCAGTTTATGAAGGAGGGACTGCAGGTTACATTGACAGGAGACCATTCTGATGTTGATCAGATCTCTTATCATCAATTACGAAGATTGGTGTCTACCAATTCTTTGCTCTATTGTTTTAAAGTTGTGGCTCAGACAGTAACAGAGGACACTTCACGGAATTTCACCAGTAACACTGCCTTAAAGGAAGTGTTAGGCAAATATTCTCGAGTCTTTGAGACACCATCATCCTTGCCACCATTACGAACCATTCAACATCAGATTCATTTGGTGGATGGCACATCACCTGTCAATGTAAAGCCATACAGATATCCACACTTCCAGAAAAATGAGATAGAGAAGCAAGTCAATGAAATGCTTCAACAGGGTATTATTGAATCAAGCACAAGTCCATTTTCTTCACCGGTATTATTAGTGAAGAAAAAGGATGGGAGTTGGAGATTTTGCATTGACTACTATCGCGCATTGAATAATGTCACTGTTAAGGATATGTTTCCTATTCCAACAGTGGATGAGCTCATTGATGAACTGTTTGGTGCAAATATTTTTTCAAAATTAGATCTCCGTTCTGGGTATCACCAGATTCGAATGCACCCTAGAGACATTGAGAAGACAGCGTTCAGGACACATGATGGTCATTACCAATTTTTGGTAATGCCTTTTGGATTGAGTAATGCTCCGGCAACATTTCAGTCTATTATGAATACAATTTTCCGACCATTTTTGAGGAAATTCGTCATTGTGTTCTTTGACGACATCCTAGTTTATAGTCGGTCATTGGACTTGCATATAACACATCTTTCTCAAGTATTACAAGTCTTGCTTGATAATACTTTTTATCTCAAAGAAAGTAAGTGTGCTTTTGGGGTGTCTCAAATTGAATATCTTGGCCATATTGTTTCACACAGTGGAGTATCTCCTGATCCTTCCAAGGTGGCTGCTGTTAGGGATTGGAAATTACCAGCAAATATTAAGCAACTGAGAGCTTTTTTGGGTTTATCTGGTTATTATCGCAGATTTATGAAAGGATATGCTTCTATTGCATCTCCACTTACGGATATGCTACAGAAGGATCAATTTCAGTGGACAGAAACTGGGATGGCTGCATTTACTCGATTGAAAGCAGCTCTGATTGATGCCCCAATTTTGGCTTTACCGGATTTCACTAAGCCATTTGAGATTGAGACTGATGCATCAGGGACGGGTGTGGGGGCTGTCTTATTACAGAATAAACATCCCATCTCTTATTTTAGCAAGAAACTTGCTCCACATATGCAAAAATCTTCTACATATGTGCGAGAGTTATTTGCTATTGTTGTGGCTGTTAAAAAATGGAGGCAGTATTTACTGGGATCTCCTTTTATCATTAGGACTGATCACCGCAGCCTCAAAGAATTGATAACTCAAGTTATACAGACACCGAAGCAACAAAAATTCATGTCTAAGCTTATGACTATTCGATAGTCTATAAAGCTGGAATTGAGAATCAGGTAGCAGACTCTCTTTCAAGACAGTATGAAGGAGCTTCTTGTTATGCTTATTCAATTCCTATTCCATCTTATTTGGAGCAATTAAAGACAGAATATCAAACTGTACCTCAGTTTCAGCGGATCATTGCAGATTTACACAATAATAGTGGCAAGGACAATTGCACTGGCATAATGGATTATTGTATTTCACAGGAGACTTTTCTTGGTGCCGGAATCTGCACTCATTCCACTTTTATTGGATGAGTATCATTCTACTCCTACTGCTGGACATTTCGGAGTAGAAAAGACTTACAGAAAGTTATCAACGGATTTCTATTGGAAAGGTATGAAATCTCGAATTGATCAGTTTGTGAAAGATTGTTCAGTTTGCCAACATGTTAAGTATGCCACTAGATCTCCTGCTGGCCTACTTAGTCCATTGCCTATACCAGAGAAGATATGGGATGACATTTCTATGGATTTTATCACATGCTT
This sequence comes from Combretum micranthum, assembly GCA_024138025.1. Lineage (NCBI taxonomy): Eukaryota > Viridiplantae > Streptophyta > Magnoliopsida > Myrtales > Combretaceae > Combretum > Combretum micranthum. The sequence goes on from JAMXBD010004181.1 coordinate 9,802, forward strand.
GCCAGTCTCTCAAGGGTACTCAGTGATTTTTGTGGTAGTCGACCGTCTCTCTAAATATTGCCATTTGGGGCCCTTACCAAGTGGCTTTACAGCCACTAAAGTGGCTCAGCTATTCTTGAATATAGTGGTGAAGTTACATGGGTTTCCTAAGAGTATCATATCAGATAGGGATTCTATTTTCCTTAGCAAATTTTGGCAGGAGCTTTTTCGCTTGAGTGGTACTCGTTTGTCTATGAGCAGTGCCTATCATCCGGAGACTGATGGACAAACAGAGGTCATTAATAGAGTGATTCAGCAATATCTGAGGTGTTTTGTAATGAATACACCTAAGATGTGGGTCAATTTCTTCCTTGGGCAGAATTTTCATACAATACATCCTTACATTCTGGCACTAAGATGACTCCTTTTGAAGTAGTGTATGGCAGAACTCCACCATTAGTTCCTTCTTATACTAGAGGAACTACCATGGTAGAAGCAGTAGATCAGGAATTATTGACACGTGATCAAGTATTGGGGTTACTTAAACAAAATCTATTGCAAGCACAACTGAAGATGAAACACTTTGCAGATAAGCACAGAAGAGATTTAGAGTTTCAACCTGGGGATTTAGTTTATATTAAACTTCAACCATATAAACAACTATCTGTTTCAAAGGAGTCCACACACAAACTATCTAAAAGGTTTTATGGCCCTTATCCAGTGATTGAACGAATTGGGTCAACTGCATATAAGGTGCAGTTACCACAGGAATCTCGTATTCACAATGTGTTCCATGTTTCTGTTTTGAAAAGAGCACATGGTATCACTGTACCCTCGACTGAGCTACCCAGTACAGAGATTGATGGTCATCCTCTTATACAACCTCTGTGTATACTAGATTCGAGGGTGATTACTAGGAATGGAGTTCGAGTGAAGCAAATCCTAGTACAGTGGGTCGGACTTCCTCCAGATGATACATCATGGGAAGATTGGGACAGTTTCCAACAGATTTACAGATCATATGACCTTGGGGACAAGGTCCTTTTTTACGAGGAGGGGAATGTTACCAACCGTACCAGAAAAGTGCCTACGTGGCATAGAGATTACATGTGGGGTGAAGATACACGGAATCAAGATACAAGAGTAAATAATAACAGAAATTGTTGTAACAAGTTGCATGTAGGCAGTTGGTTGTAACCGAAAATTAGATATTGACAGTTGTATACATCTATAAATAGAGAAATAAAACAAAAGAAAAGGATCATTCCTGTTTAGATCCAACACTTGTGTGTGTCAAAGGAGAGTGGCTTCTCGAACAAGCTTATCTTACACCTGCAAATCAAATAACACAGACATTAAGGAAACCTAATTCAGAGAAGAGAAAAGAAGAAACACGAGAGGAAATTAGGCAATACTTAGCTTGTGAGTGTCCACGAGAGAGAGAACCGAGAGAGTGTTAGGGTTTCTATTCCGTGAGAGATTTGATTTGTGGGCTTGGGCTCGCTGTGGGTTTTAAGCTTAACACATTTCCTTCACACCTTCCCTACACTAAAATCACTCTGTCAAAATCTCTCCATAAACTCTCTCAACTTTTCTCTAGTTTCTACTTCTTCTTTAGGTAATAGTTTTAGCTTTTTATATGTTCATTTACTTAGTATGAGTTTAGTGTGTGTTTTCTAAACCATGAAGGTTAAGAAAACAACAATATGTTCAGACTTTGTTTTTGTCCATGAATTTATTTTCCTTTATGTTGTTTCATATATGTTTAACTAAATATATTTATGTAGTTATATATATCTTTTAGAGCATATAAGCTCATTTGTTTTGCAATTTATTTACTTTCCTTACAATTTATTTATTTACCTCGCAATTTATTTACTTTCAAGTTGTTTTAAGACTAGTCTTTCTAGTCTAAGACTAGTCTTTCTAGTCTTAGACTTGTCCTCATCAAGTCAAAACAATTTTCTTTTTCTTTTGGGACTAGTCTATTCTTAGTCTCGGGATACCTTGATGAAGCTAAGGTTCCAATACTTGACATATTTCTTTACTAGCTTATTTCTTTAATTTTTATGTCTTTTCTATGTTTTCATAACTTTTTGATTTCATATTCATGAACATGCATGAACATATTGATTTTTGTCTCAACAAGATAAAGGAAGAAAAGTTTTCTTAAAATAGAAGTTCTTCTTTAAAAATAAATGTTGTTATGAATGAAGTAATTTTTCATAAAAACTTAGGAATTTATCTTAACAAACTTTTTCTAGAAATCTAGAGGATTTCATTATAAATTTTAAGAACATAGAAATTTTTTAAAACAAAATACACATACACTTTACAAAGTCATAAAATGGAAAGAAATTCTTGATTAAACAAAATTTTTACTAAACTTCACTTTTCATCAATACTAGTTTGATAAACATCAAGAAATTTTCTTTCATAAAAGTAGAATGATCTTAAGAAATAAGGAAATTATTTCTATAAATATAAAATTATTACTACTTTCAAAAAATATTAGAAACTAAGCTTCGAAAATAAAATTCATTTTTTAGAAATTTCAAAAGACTAAGGAAATGAAATTAAGGAAAATAAAAATACTCATTTAAAAATAACTTGAGATATTTTCTAGCAAGATAAGAGGAAATTTTCAAAAGTTTCACTTTTTCAAGATCTTTAGAAGACTTTACTTTTACCAAAAATTCATGGTTGAGACAACTTCATTAATTTCATGCATTTGATATGAGTCAATGAATACATATATATATTTCAAGGTTTTACAAACTATTATAATATCAATCTCTTTGATATGAGTTTTTGTAAAAAAAGAAAGCAAGTTTTGTGAAAATTTGTGGTGATCTGATCACCACAATTTGGAGCTTAAACGATTTAGTTTGTCGAAAATAGTTTTAGAAATATATAGATATTTTCGATTAGGTAGAAAACGATATATTATATGCAAAATTTCGAGTTAAAATGAGCAAGTTATGGCCATTTTAAGTTGGAATTTCCTTCAATCTGATTTTACCGCGAATTCAAGATAGATTTAGAATCTTCAAAAATAGAAATTCTATGAAAGACTTACTTTGGGTATTTCATCTTGTTTAGGTGAAGAAGGAACAGATATCGCCTTTTCGGAAGATTACTTCGACTAGGAGCGATCATCATAGAGTGAGTTCATCCCTTACTAGTTACATTTCCTTATTTGTGCTTGTAAGTAGTAACACTAGAAAATAAGGAAAAGGGTAAATGAACAAATGTTGTGTGATTTGGATTCATGATTGATTGAATAAAAGTTAAGAATATTGAAAGAGGAATTGATGAATATTGTTTTGATCACCTTTAACTTGAACTCAATAATAATAGAATAACCTTATATTGAAAACGATCATGCATATAATATTTGTGAGTCACATTTATTTTTCACTATATTCTTCGTGTGGGAAAACGAGGAGTTGTAGTGGTGGCTAGTAGAAGCCAAAAAGTCTACATGGGCAAGTAGGAGCCGGAAAGTCTACAGGGCAAGTAGGAGCCAGTAAGTTTGCAATCATTGATGGTCGTATGAGCTAGTAACCACCCAACCCCCGACATGGAGGGCGTAAGATCCATGTTACACATGGTTTCCGGTTAATCATGTGTAATTTGTTTACTCATGTGATTGATGCATTCTCATATGATTGTCTAAATACTTGTGTATTCATGGAAATGTTTTGTAGATGGGAGTTATCTCACTAAGCTAATTTTGCTTATACCCCTATAACTTTTTGTTACAGTATGATTACTTGTGGATGGCACCAAGGAGCCCCTTTTGTCAGGTATGAGCCAATGCTACTAGGAGTTTTTGGAGGAAGTTTATATGCATTTAGTTTTGGATGTAGACTTCTAAGAAAAATCTCTATAGTAGACTTTTGTTATATTTATGTCTATTTTGTTGATGGCTTAGTTGAACAAGACTATTAGAGTGGGAGAATTCCCTTAAGAAGTTGTAAGAGAGTTTTATTCTAATGAATTTACATGTTTATCTATATAAGTTCTTGCATGCTTTTATTATCTGCTCAAACATAATACGCCTGTGAGTCTCCTACTATCTTCGAAGCACACCTTGCATGTGATATTAAAGCTCCTGCGTGACTAAGGTTGTCATTCATTAGCTTTAATATCATGTGCGGCGGACTTTTACATTTAGTGTACCCTCCGGGGCGTGACAGCAGTTTTTATAAACTCTTAATCATTTCTTCTATCACGTGTTCAGTTCCTTTAACATAAACAAGTGCTCAAGGTTTGGGTGGCCAATATAAATTCCTTATCCTTGATTATTCAGATAACATCACCTGTAAACTCCCAAATTTTTGGAATCGGTTTAGCTTAAAACCCTAATTTGGAAGTTAACCGGAATCCTAAAGTCAACAAAACCTTAGTTAGACGTAATAGCTTAAATTCGGCAATCACAAATAAGCAACCCAAGAAAGTAAGTAAGAGTTTAGTATGTTGAATAGTGTGTAATTACATAAGGAAGCTTAAAAGGTCAGATTAGTAAAACCGCGAATCGTTTTGAACCCGAATGAACACAGTTCTTGAAAAATATATCCCGGAGATTGGAATAGTAAAAAGATTCAGAATATACCATTAGGCTCGTAAAAATATAAGGTTTTCAAAAATATCAGTTTTATAATTTCTTAGTAACTAAAAGTATCAGATATCACAATTATACGCGTATTTTCTTACTACCAGTACTTTATTAGTCATGTCTACTTTACGTTACACTATTCATTACTATTCTACACTATTCTTTTCTCTCTACTTTTTCTTATACCTGCTCTTACAAACACCATACCCTATAATCTTTACTTTTTACCTTTCCCATAATTTTATTTCACATCTACCTTACTTATTACTTCATTTAATCAACAAAAATACAAAAAAAAAAAAATTCTCTCCCTCTCTTACACTCATGGTCGGTGCCCCTTGCCCCCTCTCTCCCTCAATTTTGTTTCAATTTTCTTTTATTTAAATCACTCAATAATCACTCCACATTTTCCTATAAATACCCCCCTCCTCTTTCACTTCTTTCACACAATTACTACTCACAAATTTCTCTACAAAAACTCTCTGAAATTCTCCTCTCAACACTCTCTCCAAACATCCTCCCAAAACTATCTCAAAATAATCTCAAACCACTTTCTACCTTCACAAAAACCAAAACCACATAACACTTCAAAAAAACCTTATTTAGGTAAACTTTTCTCCATATTTGCTTCTTCTCTTGTCATGTAACTTTACATGACCATGTTGTGAGTTTTCAAAAACTAAATGTTATGGAAGCTACACTATGTTCATGTATTGTTCTTGTTCATGGAAATCTATTTATGTTTATATTGTTATTTTTTTCTTTTTTTTATTTTATTTCTTATCATATCTAAGTATTATTATGTATTTATATATATATACATAGTCTTTAGAGCATATAAGCTCACTTGCAATTTATTTATTTCCATGCAAAGCAATCTATTTGTTTTTTTCATTGCAATTTATTTATTTCTTACTATTTTAAGACTAGTCTCTAGTCTTAGACTTGTCCTCATTAAGTCAAAACAATTTTTTCTTTCCTTCATTTTGTCTTTCTTTTGAGACTAGTCTATTCTTAGTCCCATGAGCCATGAAGAAGCTAAGACTCCCAATAGTTGACTTTATTTATTATTTATGTTATTTTTGCTTGCTATTATTTCTCATAAATCTTATTCATTAAGATTATTGTCTAAATTTTTCAAGTTCTAAAAATAATTGACAAAAAGGAGATTTATCACTTAGGAATAAGTTTATATGAAGTATAAAATCTGTAAGCCCCTAGATTTTCGATAATTTTGGCAAACCCTAAGAACCGGAAGTTAAAACGAAACCCTAAAGTTAACCTAGTTATGTGAGTAGTCTAGTGAATCTAGATCCGGCACTCCCGTGTTCTTAAACCCTAGAAAATGAAATTGATATAATTGTGGAAAATGGTTCGTGATAACATAGGCAAGCCTAAAAATATCAGATTCGAATTTTTCTAATGTCTTTCGGATCCGATCGGGATCAGTTTTCGAAAACCGTGCCCCGGAGCATCGGATAGCAAAAATATTCCGACAACACCAATAGATTCGTAAAAATACAAGGTTTTCAAAAATATCAGTTTTAGAATTTTTCGGTATCTAAAAATAACAGATATAGGCCTTTTACGCGTATTTTCTTTACTACCGGTATTTTAATTGTCTAGTCTACTATTCATAGTACTTTTCTACTATTCATTACTATTCACCTATCTCTATTTTTTCTTACACTCTATTCTTACACTCTACCATACCTATATCTTACAATTTACTTTCCCCATACAACTTTAATCACATTACACTTTACACATTACTTCTTTTTATTACAAAACAACAAAATTAATCAATTTTCTCTCTTTCCCCATGCCCTTGCCGTCCACTCTCTCTCTCCTCTTCCTCTCAATTTGTTTTCTTTTCCAATTTATTTTATTACATCTAATTTCCACTCCAAAAATCTATAAATACCCCCTTCCTCTTCCATTCTTTCACACAACAAAAATTCATACTAAAACTTCCCAAATCACTCCACAAAATTCCTCTCCCAACATCTCTCTCAAGTTCTCTTTTCCTTAGAAAATCCATTCCCCACATAATACTACAACCCATTCTTTTCTTCTTCAACCAACACATAAACTTTAGGTAAAACTTCTCTTATTTACTCATCATGTTCATATAACTTAACATGAGTTTAGTGTATGTTTCTTAGACTCATGAGTTAAAGAAGCAACAATTTATTCATGTTTTGTTTTTGTTCATGTTCTTCTTTTCTTTATGTTGCTATTATGTTGATATTGTTATTATTGTTTCTAACCAAACTTATTTAAGTATTATTTATATATATTTATTTAGAGCATATAAGCTCACTTGTTATTTATTTATTTATTTTCAAGTCTTGCAATTTATTTATTTACTTGTTTTATGCAAAAATTAAGACTAGTTTCTAGTCTTAGACTTATCCATATCAAGTCAAAACAATTTTATTTCTTTGCTTTTCTTTTCTTTGAGGACTAGTCCATTCTTAGTCCCGGGATACCTTGATGAAGCTAAGGTTCCCAATACTTGACTTTACTTTTATGTTCTTACTTCATTTATGTTGTTTTTATATTTCTCATAGTCAAAAACTCTCATTCATACATGAATATGTTGTTATTGTCTCAATCATAATAGAAATGAGTTTTCTTAAAATAAGAATAAGAACTCTTTTTAAATATAAATTTGTCACATAAGAAGTCATTTTCCTTAAAGGTTTGAAATTTATCTTAAACAAATATTTTTCTAAAGATAGTAACAATATATGGTTTTTACAAGAAATACATAAAGTAAAGTTAATATAAATTGTCTCTTTTCAAATAAATAAGAAAGTTTCTTTAGACTTAAACAAGGATTTCTTAGATTCAATTGTCAAAGTTTTCCACCAACACTAAGTCTAAGACAAGTTTTTCAAAAATAACTTATAAGATGATTTCTTTTAAAAGTGGAACTAACCATGAAGTATTTAGAAGATTATGTTTTCCAAAACATTAGAATAAAGTAGTAGAAATTTGAAATAGATTAAAACTACTTTTATTTAAGAAATGGAGTTAAAAGGAGGAAATACTCAATTATGACAACTTAGGAAATTTTTCAAAAATAAAATTCTTTTCAAGCCTTAAGCTTATCTCACTTTCAAGACATTTGTTTTACAAAACCATTGTTGAGACAACACCAAATTCATGCATATAGTATGAGATTATATATATATGTATATACATATATTCAAGGGATTTTTCAATCATACTATATATCTATATTTTTGTACAAAAGCCCTTGAGTGAAGTAAAGTTCGAAAACTCTAGTTTTAAAGTTTGGAAAATTCGTATCAAATATGTACGCTACTATTCCGAGACCCAAATAACTTCTTTTGATGAAAATAACCTTAGAAATAGATAGATCTTTTCAAGTAGGTAGAAATCGGTATATAATATGCGGAATTCCCCATATAGAAATCCCCATATAATAAATTGCTCATGCATATCACTTAGAATATCATTTCGAAGTTTTGCTACTACTCCTCAGCGTGGGACCGAAAAGGTAAGCTGCCTAGCTACATCTTGAGGGTTAGGACGTACGGGGAATACGGCCTCAAGGTGTAGCCGAGCAGGATCGATCGCTTTGGGCATGGAAGGCCCGGGGACTAGTAGTACGGTTCGTTGGAACCCCAAGACACGCGCAAACTTAAAGGAGGTTGTTCGGGACCCAGTTCAAAGCATTCCCTAACCACCGATGGAGGGTAAATCCATCAAACATACGAAACCGGATAGTCGTATGTAATGTTTGATTCATATGGTTGTTGCATTCATATGCTTGATTAATAAACTTGTTTGATTGTTGTTATGAGTATTATTGCGTAAGGAATATCTCACTAAGCTAGTCATGCTTATACTCCTATAGACTTTTGATATTGCAGGATTATCTTTTGCACCCGAGACCACCTTGATTTCCCGGGTAGAATCCTTATTTTGAGAAGCTTTTGGAGGAACTCTACTTTGAAGTTATAGGGTAGATTTCTTCTAAAATCTTCTAGCTTTAGTTATGTTATATTTAGAACCATGTTATTAAGAATTATCGGGGGAATGCCCCTTAGAAGCTGTAAGACTTTTATTTCAATGAAATATATTAAGTGTTATTTTGCATGTTCCGCTGCTAATGTCTTAAAATGCATCACTCCACCGGTCTCCCTTTGTTGTGAATGTACTCCTTGTACCGATATGGAAGCTTTCGAGTGACTAAGGTAGTCATTCTTAAGTTTTAATATTGTATACGGCGGGCTGTCATGTTTAGGGTATCTGATGGGGCGTGACAAAATGTATAGTTTAACAAAAATAAAGTCATTTCTTTTCAAGTTATTAGAAAAACTCACTACAATTTTAGAAACTACTTTTGTTATGAAAAGTTTTTTAAATCATTCGTGATCCCACTTTGTTTTTCAAAAAGAAAATGATTTTTGATACAAAAATTATTTCTACGAAAACATAACATAAGAAAGGAATGGGAATTTTCAAACTAAGATCTTTCCAAACAAATGGTCAAAGAAAAATGGTGTAGAAAATAAATAGGAAAAGTAGTACTAATATAGAGAATTTAGAAAAGAAGAAAATTGCTTTTCGAAAAAGTCATCTAGGAAAAATAATAAGTAAAACATAAAGAAATTCTTTGAAAAAAAAAGAATCAAAGTATTCATTTTAAAAGATTTACAAAATTAATTTCTTGTAAACTATAGATTTCTAAAACACCAAATTGTCATTGTTTTACTTAAAAAACATGGATGGAGAACAAACACTTGAGCACGAATAATTACGAGCTAAGTAGCTATAAAAAGAGGATTTTTCAACTATATAGATAACTAAGTATTTATCAATCAAGTCATGAATGAATTGAAGTTTGAAGCAAAATTATTTTTGAGATAGAAAATTCGTGGTGAATCTGGTCACCACTATTTAGAGGTCTAAATGGTTTAGTTTGACAAAAATAGTTTTAGAAATGGATAGATCTTTTCGAGTAGGTAGAAATCAAAATATTATATGCGCGATTCGGAGTTAAAATAGCCAAGTTATGGCCATTTTAAATTAGAACTCTTCTTTATACGAACTTTGACGTTCTCATGACATTGTTTTGTCAAGATTCAAGAAAATCATCAAGAAATACTCATTTTGGATATTTTATTTGACTAGGTGATTCCGAGGAAGAATACCTTTACCCAAGGACTATTTCAATTAAGAGGATTGAAATGGCATCGTGAGTTTATTTCCTTAAGATGCTTTACTTGTTTGTGCTTGTAATTTAGTTGCATTAGAATTAAGAAAAGACAAATAGATATGTATGTAAAATAATTCTTTGAAAGAATCCTAAGAATATCGAGGCTGGAATTGATTTAATGGTTGTTTTAGCATAACACTTAATTTGTATGAGATTCTTTGATCACCTTAAATCTGATAATAATAATGTTATGATATCATAAATAAATGGATTCATGCACACCATGAAGTGAGTCACATTGCATTGGGTTATTATCCTTGGGTGAGAAGGATTGTAGCTTAGGTCGAAAGCAACACTTGGCGGAGTGACCGAAAATGATTGCTTGGTGACATGAATGAAATGCTTGATGGATGATCCGAAAGCAATGCTCAATTCAAGTAGACTTCATATGCTTCGCAATATTGATCGAAAGTATAAATATTTTTAACTAAAACTACCTGTTTTAAGGTTATGTATCACCAAACCTCGAATGGAGGGCGTAAATCCATTCAACATATCGTTCCTGGAAAACTATATGCCTTGTTTGCCTACGTATATATTGCATTTCATTTGATTGCTTAAACAACTTATTTGAATTTTTGTTACAAGAAGTTATTTATGAAAATAGTTCTCACTAAGCCTATTAGCTTATATGCCTATAGATATTTTTTGCAGTTCACATATTTGTGGTTGAGGCCATGTGGATCCTGCAGCTAGGTATCTTTAGTTAAGGAATTTCAAGATAAAGTTAGTGTTGGATAAGCTGTAGAAATACTCTTGTAATAGATTTGTGAATAAGGGAAATGTCCTTAAGCTTTGTAAGATCATTGTTTTGAATCAATGAATGTTATGAATCTTCTTTTCTTAATCTGTTATTGTCACGCCTGAATGGTACCCTAAACGTGACAGCCCGCCATACGCAATATTAAAACTTAAGAATGACTACCTCAGTCACTCGAAAGCTTCCATATCAGTACAAGGCGTATGCTCACATCAAATGGAGACCGGTGAAGTAATGCATTTTAAGATATTGGCAGCGGAACATGCAAAATAACACTTAATATATTTCATTGACATAAAAAGTCTTACAACTTCTAAAGGGAATTCCCAAGATAATTTCATAACAACATGGTCTCACTAAGATAAATAACAAAAGCTAGAAGATTTTAGAAGAAATCTACTCTAAGACTTCAAAACAGAGTTTCTCCAAAAGTTTCCAAAAATAAAGATTCTACCCGGATGATCATGATGGTATCGGGTGCAAAATGATAATCCTGCAATATCAAAAGTCTATAGGGGTATAAGCATAACTAGCTTAGTGAGATATTCCTTACGCAAAAGTACTTATAACAAGCAATCAACTAAGTTTATTAATCAAGCATATGAAATGCAACAACCATATGATCAAATAGTACATACGACTATCCAGTTTTGTATGTGTGATGGATTTATCCCTCCATCGGTGGTTAGGGAATGCTTTGAATTGGGCCCCAAACGACCACCTTAAAAGTTGCGTGTATCTTGGGGTTCCAACGAACCATACCACTAGTCCCCAGGAATTCCTTACCCAAAGCGATCGATCCGGCTCGGCTACAACTTGAGACCATATTCCACGTCCTAAACTCTCAAGATGTAGCAAAGCAGCTTACCTTTCTGGTCCCACGCTGAGGAGTAGTAGTAAAACTTCAAAATGATATTTTAAATTATATGCATGAGCAATTTATTATATGGGGATTCCAATATGATATTAAATCATTTAAAGTGATCAAGTAATAATTACACACATGGGAATACATAGAAATAATTATATCAATCACAAATTCGGGTTCCGATATACTTGTTGTTCATTGATCGCACATAACAATTCACATATAATTCCCATGCTATCCCACATGCATATCAATTTTATCTTTTCCTAACATCTAGTGCTCTATTCTACAAGCACATGCACGAATACATAACGTAAAGAAAACTCACTCGTTCATAGCGTTTTTCTAGGAGTCGAAGTAATCCTCAGGGAAGAGAAGATCTTGGTCCTCGACACCTAAACAAAAGAAATACCTAAAATGAGTATATTATCCAAGATCTATTCAAACTCTATAATTCTATCTTATTGGATTCGTCAAAATTCGCATGAATGGAAATTCCAACTTAAAATGGCTATAACTTGCTCATTTTAACTCGGAATTTCACATGTTATATACCGATTTCTACCTACTCGAAGAGATCTATCCATTTCTTAGGTTATTTTTTTTTATCAAAATAAGTTATTTGGGTCATGAAATAGTAACGTACAGATTTGATACGAAAATTCCAATTTCAAAACTTAAGTTTCAAACTTTTATTCATTCAAGAGCTTTTGTACAAACATAAAGATATTTTGTATGGTTGAAAAATCCTTGAATATATATATATATATATATATATATACACTCAACTATATGTATGAATTTAGTAGTGTTGCCTCAACAATGATTTTGTAAAACAAAATGTCTTAAAAAGTGAGAAAAGCTAAGACTTTGAAATGAAATTAGTTTTGTTAGGAAAATTTCTTAATTCACTATAAGTGAGCATGTCCTTCTTTTAACTCCATTTCTTAAATTTTCAAAATGTAATTTCAATCTTTTAAAATCCCTACTACTTTATTTCTAACGGCTAGAAAATGTAGTTTTCTAAATATTTCTTGGTTATGTGTTCTAAAGTTTTTCTAAAGTTAGATCTACTTTAAAAGAATAATATCAATGATCTTATAAGTTAATTTTGAAAAACTTATCTAGACTTTAGTATTTTAGAATGCTGGTAGAAAACTTGATAAATGAGTTTAGGAAAGCTTTTGGTTAAACAAGGAATTAAGTTTAAAGAAACTTTCTTATTTTATTGTTGGTTTGAAAAGAGAGTTTGTAATAACTTTACTTTATGTATTTCTTGATAAAATCACATATAGTGTTATTACTAAAACTTAGGCTAAACTTATCTAATCTTAAAAAATTTTTAAGATAAAACTTTAAGTCTTTATGGAAAAATGATCTCTTATGTGATAAAATTTACTTTTAAAGAAAGTTGCTATATTCATTACTTAAGAAAACTCCTTTTCATTAAGGTTGAGACAATAACAATATGTTCATGCATGAATGAAATATAACTATGAGAAATATAATAACAACAACATAATAAGATAAATATATTAAGAACATAAAAGTATAGTCAAGTATTGGGAACCTTAGATTCATCAAGGTATTCTGGGACTAAGAATAGATTAGTCCCAAAAGAAAAACAAAGAAATCGTTTTGACTTGATGAGGACAAGTGTAAGACTAGAAAGACTAGTCTTAAAACAACATGAAAGTAAATAAATTGTAAGGTAAGTAAATAAATTACAAAACAAATGAGCTTATATGCTCTAAAAGATATATATAGCTACATAAGTATTTTTAGTTAAATATAATATATATATATATGAAAGTGACATAAAAGAAATTAGATTCATGAACAAAAATAAAGTATGAATCTATTGTTGCTTTCTTCAACCTTCATGGTTTAGAAACACACACTAAGCTCATACTAAGTAAATGAACATAAAGGAAACTCTAAAGAAGAATTACCTATCAAGACTAATTTTGAGAGAACTTTGAGAGAGAACTTTTTGTAGAAATTTGAGAAAGTAATTTTAGTATATGGAAGGTGTGAAGGAAGTGGAAGGAAGAGGGGGTATTTATAGGAAAATGTGGAGCAAAATTGTGTTAAATAATAATTGGAAATTAAAAGAAATTGATGGATAGGAGAGGGGTGGAGGCACCGGTTTTGGGTTGTATAGGGGAGGGAATTGATTTATTTTGTTTGTTTTGTAATAAAAGAAGTAATACGTAAAGTGTGGTGTGATTAAAATTGTATGATGAAGGTAAATTGTAAGGTATAGGTATGGTAGAGTGTCAGAGTAGAGTGTACGAAAAAGTAGAGATAAATGAATAGTTAAGAATAGTAGAAAAGTACTATGAATAGTAGACTAGACTATTAAAATACTGGTAGTAAAGAAAATACGCATAAACGACCTATATCTGTTATTTTTAGTTACTGAAAAATTCTAAAACTGATATTTTTGAAATCCTTATATTTTTATGAGTCTATAGGTGTTGTTGGAATATTTTCATTATCCAGTGCATCAGGGCACGGTTTTTGAAAACTGATCCCCTTCGGATCCGAAAGACACTATAAAATTATGAAACTGATATTTTTAAGCTTTCCTATGTTATTACAAACTATAATCCACAATTATTTCAATTTCATTTTTTTTTTGTTTAAGAATACGGGATTGCCGGATATAGATTCACTAGACTAAACATAGAACTAGGTTAACTTTAGGATTTCGTTTTGACTTCCGGTTCTAAGGGTTGTTTATATTATCGAAAAATCTAGGGGCTTACAACCTACCCTCCTTAAAGAAAGTTTTATCCTCAAAACTTGACTATCGTACTTGATTCCTTGAAAAGATTCGAAAATTTGCGTTGGATCTCATCCTCAGCCTTCTAAGTTGCCTCCTCGTGGGTGTAATTCCTATAAAGGACTTTGACATATTTGATCTCCTTATTCCATAGCTTTTGGACTTTTCGATCCAAAATCTGCACTGGGTGTCCTCATAAGTGTGGTTCTCCTTTAGCAATACTGGCTCCAACTCTACTACTCGATCTGGATCTGCTACATGCTTGTGCAAGACCGATACATAAAACACGTTGTGTACTCTTGACAGGTTTAGCGGCAAGGCTAGGCGATAAGCTAGATCTCCCACTTGTTCAAGCACTTCAAAAGGTCCAATGTACCATGGGTTCAACTTTCCATGTGAGCGTACTCGATGTATACTCTTGATCGGATTTATCTTTAAGTATACATGGTCCCCCACTTGAAATTCAAGAACTCGCCTTTCCTAATCTACCCAGCTTTTCTGTCTATCTTGGGCCTCTTTCATTCGTTGTCTGATTATGCTTACTTTGTCTGCTGCATCTTATACCAAGTCTGGTCCAATAACAAGCTTTTCTATATCATCCCAAAACAGAGGCGACCTACAGCGTCGTCCGTATAAAGCTTCATATGGTGGCATTTGTATGGTAGAATGGTAGCTGTTGTTGTAGGTAAACTCTATAAGCGGCAAATGAGCATTCGAGCTTCCTTTAAATTCCATAACACAGGCTCGTAACATGTCTTCTAAGGTTTGGATCGTCCGTTCCAATTGTCCATCGGTTTGGGGGTGATAAGCCGTGCTAAAATGCAACCTTATCCCCATACACTTTTGTAAGCTCGTCCAAAACCTAGATACAAATCTAGGATCTCGATCTGATACAATCCCGGCAGGTACTCCATGCAAACGTACTATTTCATTTATGTATAGCTTGGCTAGCTTGTCCATTGAGTACGTCATATTGATTGATATGAAATGAGCCGATTTAGTTAGACGATCTACCACGACCCGTATGGCATCGCACCCTGCCGATGTCCTTAGTAGTCCACACATAAAATCCATCGAGATTTGATCCCACTTCCACTCGAGTATCGGCAAAGGTTTTAGCGATCCTCCCAGCCTTTGATGTTCCACCTTTACTTGTTGACAAGTTGGGCACTTCATCACATAATCAGCTACATCCTGTTTCATTCCATTTCACCAAAAGTGGCTCTTGAGATCTTGATACATCTTAGTTCCTCCTGGGTGTACTATGTATCCTGAGTTATGAGCTTCAATCATGATTTCCCTTTTTATCTTCTCATCATCCGGCACACATAGCCTTCCTTTCATTCTCACTATATCCCCTTCATCTATGGTGAAGTCTGTATACTTCTTTACTTGCACTTCCCGTTTAATCCTTTGTATGACTTCATCATATCGCTGAGTTTCTTTAATCCGTTCTATAAGGGTTGGTTCCATCACCAAGTTAGATATTTCCACCTCCACATCTTTTCCAATGAATTGGATACTCAGCCTTTCAAATTCTCTTACTAATTCCTTTTGGTCGGTCAACAAAGTGGCAACTTCCTCATGATTCTTTCGGCTTAAAGCATCAGTGACGTCATTAACTTTTCTTGGACAACAGTTGATTCCAAGATCATAGTCCTTTATGAGCTCTAACAATCTCTGTTGTCGCATATTCAACTCCTTCTGAGTGAATAGGTACTTGAGGCTCTTATGGTCCGTATATATTCATACAAGTGATGCCACCATATCTTGAGTGCAAAAACAACGACAACTAGCTCCAAGTCATATGTCGGATAATTTTGCTCATGGGGTCTTAACTGTCGTGAAGCATAAGCGATCACCTTTCCATCTTGCATCAACACACATCCAAGACTATTTCTTGATGCATCGCTATGCACCGTATATGGTTTCTTAGGGTTTGGCAAAACGAGTATCGATGCGGATACAAGCTTCTGCTTGAGCTCTTGGAAACTCTTTTCTCTTTTATCGGTCTAGATAAACTTCTCAGTCTTTTGAGTAAGTTGTGTTAAAGGCTTGGCTATAGTTAAGAAATTCTTTACGAACTTTCGATAATAGCCAGCTAGACTAAGAAAGCTTCTTACTTCCGTTACCATCTTTGGTTGTTTCCACTCCATCAATGCTTTAATCTTTTTAGGATCAACCGATATGCCACTTCCTGAAACAATATGTCCTAAAAAGGATATCTTATCTAACCAAAAGTCACACTTTGACAACTTAGCATACAACTTATGTTCTCTCAATGTCCGAAGCACCATACGAAGGTGTTCCTTATGTTCCTCTCATGTGGTTGAGTAGACCAAAATGTCGTTGATGAAAACTATAACACACTTATCCAACAAGGGCTTATGGATCCAATTCATCAGGTCCATGAAAGCGGCAAGTGCATTTGTCAATCCAAAAGACATCACTAAGAACTCATCATGTCCATATCGAGTTCGAAAAGCGGTCTTTGGTACATCCTCCGGCCTTACTCTTAACTGATGGTATCCAGACCTCAAGTCGATGTGTGAAAACACACTTGCTCCTTGCAACTAATCAAAGAGGTCATCAATCTGGGGTAATGGATACTTATTCTTGATTGTAACCTTATTCAACTCCCGGTAATCGATACATAACCTCATAGACCCATCATTTTTCTTAACGAACAAGACTAGTGCTCCCCATGGTGATACACTTGGGCGAATAAATCCTTGATCCAGAAGCTCTTGTAATTGCTTCTTGAGTTCCTTCAACTCTACCGGTGCCATACGGTATGGAGCTTTCAACATTGGCTCGATATTTGGCCTCAAGCTAATCTTGGAATCGATCTCCCTCTTTGGTGGCAATCCAGGTAATTCCTCAGGAAAAATATCAGGAAACTCATTTTCTATAAGTACATCCTCCACCTTTGGTCCTTCACTTTCTTCTTCTACGGCATTGATTTGTCAGTCGATCTCCTCCTCATTTGTTACTAACTCGAGTGAACTTAATCATTGCCTCCTTACTACCGCGGATTCTCCGTTGAACTCAATATCCTTCTCGTTTACATCCTTAAAATTCACCTTATTCTCTCGATAATCTACCGTGGCTTTAACACGGGTCAACCAACTCATGCCAAGAATTACTTTATAATTATTCATCTCCAACACAATCAAGTCACTTATCATATGGTGTCCTTGGATCTCTAAAGAACATTCCTTCAACATCGCTCGGGTGGTTACGATGCTACCCATGGGTGTCTTTATCTTGAAGCTAGTAGCGGTGGTGACTATAGGTAAGCCGGTCTTCTTAGCAAGGTTGGGGTTGATAAACGAATGGGTGGCTCCGATATCAAACAAGGCATAAGTGGTCTTGCTAGCTACTCGTATACTTCCTGCGTTTAACATGCACCAGTTACTAACCATACTACACTTATCTAACTTTCTTAAAGCTTTAGGCTAAAGAGATATAAGGATTCTATCATTATGGATTTGATAACGTAAAAAGATACTATAAACAAACAAAACGATAACTTAAGGTCAAGGCTAACCTGCCACGATTCCATGATCATGGCTTTCGTCTCCCTCCAAAGCAACAAACTCACATCCTTCCTCTTCATCATCAACTTCCTCGCACATCCACTGGCCCTCCAGATTGTAGACTCTTGTTCCATGCATCGAGGTACTATAGCGGTTCCTATTTCCATTGCCATTATTGGTTCTAACAAGGGCGGATCCTCCCAAGATGTTGGATGACCTCACTAAAGCATTTTTCCTCTTTGGGCATTCGTTTGCAAAGTGCCCTGGCTACTTACACACATAGTAGACACTAGTGTTCTTCTTGGGATACTCCAAGATTTTATGTAGGCTGCTACAAAAGTAGCACTTGTTCTACAATTGTGGGCAAGACTATGGATAATGCTTCCCTTAGCATTTCCAGCATGTGACATCTACTTTAGTCACTTTCCTCTGATTGCTCCTGCTTCCTTTAAAACTTCCAAAGGTCTTAAACCTCTTATTGTTGAATCCAGAACTTGGTCCTTCATAAGGCTTCCTCCCAAACACAAACACTTTCTTCTCCGGAGCTTTTGTTTTCATCTTTTTGGCTCCTTCTATGAGTCGAGCCTTTTCCACTAGCCCCTTATAACTTCTAATATCAAACTCCACCAAACGAATCTTTAGGTCCTCATCTAATCCATCCAAGAAAACTTGTCTCTTTAACTCCTCGTTGTGCTTATAGGATTTAGGAGCATACTGTAACAAGCGACTGAACTCGTTTTCGTACTGCTCGATGGTTCTCCCCCTTTGAGAAATATGCAAGAAGTTAGCACTGTACTAAACTTTGAGACCCCTTGGAAAATAGTTCTCCAAGAACTCTTCTCGGAACATATCCTAAGTAACTGGAGCAGGCAACTCTCGCTTCTTCGATTCCCACCATATTAGGGCATTAAATTTCAACATGAATGTCCCAAAATTGACTCTTAAGTGGTGGGGTATTGTCACACCCTGAAGAGTATCCTAAATGTGGCAATCCGCTGTACACACTATTAAAGCCTAGGAATGACTGCTTCAGTCATGTGAAGGCTTCTATACTATGTACAAGGCATCTAACACATAGAGGAGACACATTGGAGAGATACATTTTATATTAATACACTTGAGTAACAATGTAAAGGGAATACAATTCACTATACTACAGATACAAATCACTATACTTCATATACGAATCGCTATACTTCAAAATACAAATCATTAAATTTCAATTACATCCATTCAAAGACTTCCCTACATAAACTATTACAAAGCAAAACATAAACCTAGCTAATACTTCAAGTATTCTTATTCCTTGCCGGAATCCCGAAGTCATTCTCGGCTCCAACCATCTCGGTCCCCACTTTGCATTCTTGAGATAACCTATTCATTTAAACATCTATTGGGGTATAAGCTACACTAGCTTAGTGAGAATTCTCTTAATTCTGTACCATAATAAGTAAGTTATAATCAATCATATGCTATGCGTGAATAAACACATGAGCAAGCAATAATGTATGGGTATCCGGAACCCACACACAACAGATTTATGCACTCCGTATCTTGGGTTAGGAATGGTATTAAAGTCTACACAACCGCTGCTAATCCCCAAGCCCTCAGCTCATAGCACTCGACTCGGCCAGGCTCACCCATGGAAGGCATCCCCATGCGCTTTAGTTCCCATGAATGAGCTCTGGTACCGGTCTAGTTATCCAAACGAGTCATCATCGGACCATACCGATCGACCTGCGTAGGAGTAGCAAGCTACCAAATGCAATATTTCCGATGCGACACATGACCAATTTAAATTTTTGCTTAGGTCAAAATATTCATATATTCTTTAGAATAACCAACCGATATCATACACATAACAGTAATAATATGAACAGTGCAATTACCCAATCGAATCATGGTTTCGATATGCTTTAGTATTCTTTGGCATACATTCATCACAGTCTCATCATATATCCCATCCCCATTCATATTGATTTTTATTTTGTTCCTATAATTCTAATGTAACTAGCTACAAGCACAAACAAGGTAACAAAATAAGGAGAAAACTCACTCAGCCATTGGATCACCTGTCTTTTAGTAAAAGTAATCCGGTGGTAGGGAATCATCGAATTCGGGGTCACCTAAAAAGGAAGAAATACTCCAATAAGTATTTCAACTCAACTAATCCAAACGAGCTTATACAAACTATCAAATTCGTAATTCTCGTCCAAAGCAGGAATTCAAACTTAAAACGGCCATAACTTGGTTGTTTTAACTCGGAATTTTGCAAATTATATATCGATTTCTATCTACTTCGAAAGATCTATCTATTTATAATATTATTTTCAAGTTTTGAAAACATTTAGGTCTCGGAACAGAATGATCAGATCTGATCAGTAATGGTTTTCCATTCCGAAAAATAGTTTTGTAAATGTTTGGAATGTTTCTATTTGATGAATCAAGTATACATGAAATATGAATGATTTTCTAACATGAATGACATGAGATGAGTTTGATGTATACATGATCTTGATGATT
Source organism: Combretum micranthum (assembly GCA_024138025.1). Taxonomy (NCBI): domain Eukaryota; kingdom Viridiplantae; phylum Streptophyta; class Magnoliopsida; order Myrtales; family Combretaceae; genus Combretum; species Combretum micranthum. The sequence goes on from JAMXBD010004181.1 coordinate 30,134, forward strand.
CTTGCTAGAAGAAAATTTTATAACTTTTTATTTTGCAAGACCATAATAACAACTACTTATGAAAAATCTAGTTTTCTAACTTTGATCATTTCCATTTGTTTTGGATTTATTACTTAAATAAATATAATTATTTTTGTTAAAATTGAGTCTTCATTATATCTATTACTTATGACCTTCATTTCTACATAAAAATTTTCATTTTACACTTGTAAACATGTTTTCAAGTAGGGTTGATTCCAAAATCCGAATTTTGTAAAAATTGTTTTTGTGGTGATTCTTTTAAGTAAAAATCATTTGATATTTAGAAAATTAGGGCTCAACCATACATAACCACTAAGGACTTCACTTTTTCATAAAAATTTGTATTTTACACTTCACAAATATGTTTTCAAATAGGATTCACTCAAAAATCCGAATTTTGGAAAATCCACTTTTTGAATGATTCCTTTGGGAAAAACTTGTTTAATGCATTAAAATCTAAGACTTTATGATACCTATTACTTAAGGACTTCATTTAATACATAAAAATTTTATTTTGAACTTGGATAATAGGTGTTTTCATGGGCATCATCCAAAGTTACGAATTTTACAAGTTGACTGCTAACTCAAAATTTTTCATCTTGATTCTACTTCTTGTTTTACACATTAATCTCATCAAAACTCATTTCAACTTATAAAAATCACTACTTAATGATATCTATGACCTAAACTTTTCATTTTTCATATAAAACATAAGTTTTGAAGTTGATAAATGGGTTTTCAAAATTGGTCTTGATTGAGATCCGAATTTACCAAATTTATTTTTGGACATATCTTTTGATAAAATCTATCTAAACTTATGAAAATCCATTCTTTACATATCATATCTTGAATAAAAACTTCATTTTTGAGTTGGAAAACATGTTTTTAAACTAGGCCTTGGCCAAAATCCGAAGATAGAACTTTGTTTTGGAAATTAATTTTTGAAAATCACATTTGATTCTTGTAAAAAGAAGTCTTGATAATATACATACAGTAAGCCTTCATTTTCTTAAGTAAAAACTTCATTTTGACATTTGGAAAGTGGTTTTTAAATAGGGATCTTGCCAAAATACGAATTTCACTATTTTTTTTTGAGTTCAAAACCAAGATCTACACTTAATATGAACATAAATATAAAACAAATGCATGGTAGTAAACTATAAACTCATAGATCTAAACTTTACTCATCAAAATCATTTATTTATGTTATCTATTCCCTAAGCCCTTCATTTTAAATGAAAAATACACATTTTGAAGTTGAAAAATAACTTTTCTAAATATGGTTCATTTTTCATCCGAATTTTCAAAATGATTATTGGTTGAAAATAAAGTAGATCTGGAGCTTTCTAAAACTTTCCTACTATCATCATGCTACTACAAGGTATCTAAGATCATAAAACAAAAGTCTAATGTATGTATGAACTTAAAACGACTAGATCTAGTCTACTAGACTAGTTATAAGTGCATGAACACTATGATAGTCGTGTGAATCATGAATAGATGATGAATATATGCACAAATCACTAATAATAACAACATACCTTAATAATAAAACAAGATAATAGCATAATAACTCGAATAATAAGATCTAAAACATTGTGATGGCAAGGATCTCATGTTCAAATGTTTCCACTTCCCTAGCTTGAAGCTCATGGGGATTTTGTGTGGAATCACACATGAATGAACTTGCCATTACATGTTTTAAGATCCTAAAGTATAGATCTCTTACCTATTTGTTGTATGGAGTAAGAAAATTGAAGGAAAAACAAAGTGTGTGTGTGAGAAAGGGGAGAGGAGGTCACGACAATGGAGGAGGAGAGGAAGAGAGAGTTTTTGAGTTTTTGAAACAAATGAAATGAAAATGAAGAGAGAGAAAAGAAAAGGAGTATTTATATTAGTGAATTAGGGTTTGTTTTATTTATGAAAAAGAGATAAAATAAATCAATATTGGAGGCAAATTGGGGGGTCATGCGCTAGCTAAGAGAGGGAAGGAGAGAGAAAGAGTTGAATTTGGTTGAAAATTGAAATTTATGTAATAAAAGTGTTAAATGTAATACTTTATTTAAGAAACAAAAATTTCTTGGAAAAGAAAATATAATGAGTATTTGTAAGGATGTAAAACTAGGGTATGGGTTATGTGTATAGTAGGTTGTACTTGTGAATAGTGATAAATAGTAGACAAGACATCTACTTTACCGGTAGTAAAGAAAATATAGGAAAATGCTATAACTGTAAATTTTATAACCCGAAAAATTATAAAACTTATATTTTTGAAATCCTTATAAAATTTTGGTTCTAAAGAGTGTTTCGAAATATTTTTCTGAGTTTCGAGTTTCGAGGCTTACTTTTTCGTAATGGAGCTCGGGAAGGCCTGGAATAGAAAATTTTTCGAAATCAAAACTTTCCTTGGTTTAAAAAATACTTTAAAACAATATTCCACATTAAATTATTTTATAAAAGTTCTTTTGATATGAAACCGAAAAAAAGCCCGATCTAGGGTTTCTAGGTTTCTCTCATAAAGCTTAAAACCGGTTTATGGTTTCGTTTTCCGGTTTCCAAAGTTTACTTGGTTACTAGGAAACAGGGTTTACATTATAAGAATAATAAAATTGTGTAATAAAATAAAAGTGAATAGTGTAAAAGACTAATTAATTATCGATAGAAATGGAAATACGATAAAAAGGTTATAACTGTAACTTTTATAACCCGAAAAATTATATAATTGATATATTTGGAATTCTTATGAAATTACGAGTCTAACGGTACTAATGGTATATTTTTGATATCTCGAGCCCCGGGACATGCTTTTCGAAGTCTGTATCCGATCGGGTTCGAAATAGGTCAAAAATTTACTAATCTGATATTTTTAAGAAAACTTACATTACTACGAGTTATTCTATACATTTAAACTACCTCTCGACCTCTAGGGTTAGGGGCGCTAGATTGCCGGACTTAAACTATTGTATTCCACTTAGGGTTTTCGGGTGATTTTCCGGTTTAGATCTTTGCCAACTTGAAAACTGATATTTTATGTTTATACAACATATTTGACTTGAGAAATTTATCTTAAATTTTATTTTTTGTAAGTATTTAATATCTTTTAACGTTTTCGAAATTCTTGAATTGAGTTTTATTTCCGAAGGTTAATCATTATTTACTTTTTAATAATTTGTTTTTAGGCTTTATATTACTCGATTTTATAAGTAGGAGTTAAATATGGAATTTTTTGTACATCGTGGTTTTGAATTTGAAGACTGTTGAGTTCTTATTTTATTTTTAAGGATTTTCACTTTCTCAAGATTAAGAAATTTCTAGATTCGTTCGTGATTTAGGACTTATCGAAATTCGGTTTTAATTTGGAGCGATTTTTAAGGTTTATTTTTGAAGTTCATCTTGAAATTACTTACTAAAATTTTCCGGGGCTTACATCCTCTCCACCTTAAAGAAAGTTTTGTCCACAAAACTTGTTATGTGTATATCATTTATGGAGAAAATGGTGTGAATCTCGAGTTATATTTCTAGCATCGGTTTATGCTTTGGTTTGTATCATTTTTGAATTTTTCATGATAGATATTTTACGAAATATGGCACATACAAATTAATAAGATTTGGCTTTGCGATTCCAATCTTCACTTATACGACTCTTTTGGAAAACGACATGGACTTGACTCAAGACCACAGACGACTCGACTCGACCGACATTAGACGACTCACAACAATACGACCTTTCATGACTCGATTACTTTGACTAACGAAGGTTATAGATTCGCTTCTCCATTCTTAGTAGTTATATATACAATATTATGCTTTGAGATCAATATCCTTTTAAACAATTAAAGTCATCATTGTTTTAAACTCTTATCATCGTGATCATCTTGATGGGGTTGAAATCAAGAATCTCATTCCTTTATTGTATACTTATTACTTGTAAAGATCTTATGGAGTTTGGTAATTGAGATTTGATTTCTGAAATTTTAACTTTTGTGTAATGATCGTCATAGATTTTCGATCTTTCAAAGTTCTTTATTTACAAGAAGTTGTATGAGGATTGTCTTGGAATTCATTAAATGAATTGAGTTTTGTTTTAGTTTCCATCATTGGCTCATTCTAGCTTTTAACGGTCTCGGGCCTTCCTATTTTCAGTCTAGCTATTTAATCTGAGGGTATTTGTAAACCCCAGTAATCTCAGTAGTTAAGAAAACCCCGGGAGTTGAAAAGCGAAACCCTAATCCAATCCAGTTTAAGTCTAGTGAGAGAAGCCTAGGAACCCTAAATCTGGCTTTCCTTCGGTTTCATAATAAAAGAAGTTTTATAAAGTAAATGAATATCAATTATCATTCTAAAGTATATTTTAGACTTTTAAAAGTTTTAAATTCAAGAATTTTTAAATTCCGGGCCTTCCTGAGCTCAATTACGGAAAAGCGTGCCCCAGAACCACAAACTCAGAAAAATGTTCCGGAATATTCATTAGAACCGTAATTTTATAAGGATTCCAAAAATATCAATTTTATAATTTTTCGAGCTATAAAAATTACAGTTATAGCCTTTTGCCTTGTTTTTGTTACAACCGGTAAAGTAGATGTCTTGTCTACTATTCACAAGTACAACCTACACTACACACTACCCATACCCTATTCTTACATCCTTACAACTACTCATTACAATTTTCTTTTCCAAGAATTTTTGTTTCCTAAATAATTATTACATTTATTACATTTTAATTACACAAAATACAAATTCATCAAAAATTCAAACTCTCTCTCTCCCTCACCCCCATATGGCCGGCGCCCTCCCCCTTTTCCCCCCTCATTTGATTTAATTTTTGCTATTTTATTCCATCAAAAACCCTAATCTATTCACATATAAGCTTCATTTACTCTCTCTCTCCTCATTTTCACTTGTTCAATTTTTTTCTAAAAGAAGAAACCCTCTCTTTCTCTCCCATTTATGCCGTGAGCACCTCCCCCCCCCCCCCCCCCCTCACTCTCACACATTCAACTCTTTTCCTCTTCATTTCTATCTTTAATCTCTAGTGTATGTTGATTCAAGCTTCATTCTTACCAAATCTTGCAATGGCAAAGCTATTTCTTGTGTGTTTTCCCATTTAATCCCAATGAGCATATGCTAGGGACATGAAAACACTTGAACAAGAATATCAAGCCATCACAAGACATGGATCTAGTGTTTAAATGAGTTTTTGTTGAGATATTATCTTGTTCATGCATGCAAAGTAGAGATCTTGCATATATATTGATGTTCATGCCATGAAACTTATGATTCATGCATTATATTTAGTAGATCTAGTGTTTAGACATTTATATCTTCATCTACATTCATGTCCATATGGTTATTTTGGATTTTCATGCATTGATGATCATAAAAATGTAGCCTTGCTTATGTATAGATATGTTAGATAGTAGATCTTCATGTATAGAAGGCAAGAAAATTGAAAAAGAAAAGGTTTTGTTAGAAATGATTTGTTAGAAATTCGGATGAATTTAGAACCCTACCTTAAAGACCACCAAAACCACTTTAAAACTCATATTTTTCATAAAAATTGGAAGGTATATGTAATTGATGCCCTTAAGGAATGATTTTCATAAGTTTAGATGAGTTTAGGCATGAGAAAAATGTAAAACAAGTAGTGGAGTTAGAATGAAAAATATTGATATATGGATTTATAGTCAAATTCGTAATTTAGAATCATGCCTACATGAACACCTAGTATTTAAGTTTAAATTGGATTTTTTGAGTTAAATGAAGTCCTTAGATAATAGATATAATGAAGCTTCAATTTTGATGCATTAAACAAGTTTTCTCATAAAGAAAATGCAAGAAAAGGAAATTTACAAAATTCGGATTTTGTAAGTAGCTTGTTTAAAAACATATTTACCCAATGAAAAAGGTGGATTTTTATGCATAAATGAAGGTCATGATTAATATAGATGTTGAGAACTCATTTTCATTTAGGTGGTAAGTAAATTCCAAGAATAAAATAAAACCCTAGGGAATGTAGAGTTGGAAAATTTAGCTTTTCATAAGTGATCATTATGAAATTCTTAATAATTAGGAGTCTATGGAGTTCATCATCAAAGATCATCAAAACATGCATATATTGAGCTCATTACATGATAGTCATATTAGGAACTCATTCATATACCATCTATACATGAATCATCAACTAGGAACATTTTTATCAAATGCAAAACAATTTTTTGGAATCGGAGAATTTACCGAACAGATCTGATCCTACTTTCCATAACCTTAATGTTTTCAAAACTTGAAAATAATTTAGAAATAGATAGATCTTTCGAAGTAGATAGAGATCGATATAAAATTTACGAAATTCCGAGTTAAAATGACCAAGTTATGGCCGTTTTAAGTTGGAACTTATGCAAATAGCGCGAATTCCGAATTCATCTAGCTTAGATGCATAGCTTGGAATAGTTAAATGATGAGATTCTTATTAGGATTATTCTTATTTGATAGGTGATCCCGAGCAAGACGATACCTTACCACCTTATTACTATTACTAAAAGACCGGCGAACCATGGCCGAGTGAGTACTACTTCTACTCTCAATTAATGTTTGTGATTGTATTATTAGTGGCACTAGTGGTATAGGCAAAGATAAAAATGGATATGTATGATGGGGTATATGGGAATTATATATTTGTCTGCTGTTGATGTGTGAAATGGAACTTAAGAAATATCGAAACCGGGTGTTAAGCTATTGATTGATTAGCTAGCATTTTATATCGATTGTCTGCGAATAATTGTTGGTCACCTAAAAGAATTGAATTAATATATATTTGACTTCAATTATAATTGGACTCATTCATATCACGACGGGGATGGAGCATTAGCATTGGTTGGTTTTTCGTGATCCATAAAACGAATATGTTGGTTTTTCGTGATCTATAAAACTAATATGTTGGTTAATCGTGATCCATAAAACGAATATGTTGGTTAATCGTGATCCATAAAACAAATTATTGTTCAGTTGACCGTGAGCTTAAACGGCATCGTACCGGAGGATTCGTTAATCTTCTAACCCGGGATGGAGGGCGTAAGTCCATCCACATATGATTTCCGGCTGGTCATATGTTTGTTGAACTCATTTGTCTGATACATACATTTGCGTGAATAATCACTTCTTTGAATGAATTGTATTAATTGTGATATGGAAGTTCTTACTCACTAAGTTAGTTAGCTTACGCCCCCATAGCTTTTGTTTGTTGCAGCACGAGTTCATTTGGCTTAGGCCGAGCCAAGCCACAGCTCAGGTACCGGAGATAGGAGTTTCCCTTAGAAGTTTACTTCGCTTTTGTTTAGACTTCCGTTGGAAACTAAAGGACTCTGGATGACTGTAATGGACTTGATATTATTTTGTGGGGAAATGCCCCTTAGATTTTGTAAAGTATAAATATGTGTTTTGGTTTATTATCTATGGCTAATGAATGCCACATTAAACTTCTTAACTCCATTAATTGAGTATTCTATTGTCGTAAAGGGACGCTTTACATCTATACAAGACTCCCAAAGGGTTCGGATAGAAATTCGAGAGTCTTTTATAGTATGTGGCGGGCTGTTACATTTAGGATACCCTATGGGCCGTGACAGTATTTCTAACAACCTATCTCTTTGATTCTATTGACAGGAAAGAATATGCGGTATTCTAAGGGTATAGCGCTAACCTGATACCGAGTTGCATCTTTGATCCTCGCTTCCTTCCATGGCAAAGGACTCTAGCTCCTCACCACCAGCTTCTTCATACACTACATATGTTTAAGGGTTGTAGACTAGATTTCCGGATGAAGATGTTCTTGAAGAACCTCGATTCCTTTTTCCTTTGCTGCTCTTATTCCTATTACATCTCCCCCTTTCTTCCCTAGTTGATCCAGTGAAGCAACATGCAAGTTATCCCGTTCATGGCATGTTTTAGCTAAATGTACCCTTTTTGAGCAAAGAAAGCATCCGGTGGTCATCTTTTTAGGACACTTCTCCACTTTGTGACTAGGGTCCCCACAGAGGTAACACTTGGATTGAAGTTGTGGACACCGTATAGGGTAATGCTTTCTCTTACATTTCCAACATTGTATCTTATCCAATATTATGTCTTCTTCCTTGTTTGGGTCATCATCCAAGGGAAGTGTTCTGACTTCTCGACTCGGGGTCATTGCAACATAAAACTCCATTTCCTCATTATTTCTTTCTTGCCTTCTCCTTTGAGATTTTCTATTATCCGTGCTTTTTATAGCAATCCTTGATAACTCTTGATATCAAATTCCTCCAATCGAGTCCAAAGGTCTTCTTTTAAACCATTCAGAAGCACTTGTCTTTTGAGTTCCTCACTTTGTTTATATGATTCCGGAGCATATTGCAACAATCTACTGAACTCGGTTTTGTACTGTTCCACACTACGATCTCCTTGTGAGATATTGAGGAAATCTGCACTGTACTGGACTCTTAAGCTCATGGGAAAATATTTATCCAAAAACTCATATTTAAACATCTCCCATGTAACTGGAGGTATCAACTCTTTTTCCTTAGAGTCCCACCATACTCGGGCATGTAAGCGGAGCATATAGGTCTGATAATTGACTCTTAGATGGTGTGGTACTTCAAAAGCATTAAAGGACCTCTCAATGTGTGCCAACCAATCCTCTGCCTCATCTAGTTTTCCAAAAGCTCTGTCGAAATACTGGTTACACTTTATGAAGCATGGTAAGAGGCTTTGGTGGTATTGAGGTGATGGTGGCTCATCTTGTGCCGTTTCTTCCACATATCTTACAGGTGTAGATGTTGAACTAGCTTGAGTCTGTTGCATGTAGCTTCTTATCTGACTAGTAAGCCATTCAATCTCTATTGAAGCATTTCCCCCTTGGTTAGGTGGTTCAGGTATCGCTTGGTTCTCAGGTCCTAAAGGAGTCATGACGGGTTCTTGTTGTGGTTGGGTATATCTCCTACAATTTTATTAAGCTCATGTGAAAATTCTAAATCTTTTATTATGTCTTAAGGCATTATAAGAAACTCATTGGAAATATAGAACTCAAAAATGAGAAAATAGAAACATATATAAAAAATATTGGAATTCTACTGAAATAAAAATAAAAAATAAGAACTTCATAATATTTGATACGAAATATATGAAATCAAGATAAGATGTAAATCTTCCATTACAAAAGTTCAAAGAAAGGATGCAAAACATACATTGGAATTAATTCATGAACTAGATGATAAACTACAACACTGGTTTACATTTTCAGAACGTCTTTGTTATTTTTACTCAAAAATTTATCCGCTCCTAACACTCAATGAGAGATCTATTGCTATTTCTAGGAGATTGACCTCTTCCAATCAAGGGTAGCTATCCACTTGCTAAACCTATTGGGAGCATCTACCATTTCTACCATTGGCTTAAACCAAAGTCGGGTAAGGTCACTTATCCCTATATTTTTCGGTTTCTAGAATAGATTCGATCGTCCCATCAAATATTTTCAATCTTCCTTCCTTATGTATATGTTTCTATGTTCTCCAGAAGTTTCCAAGATAGAATTCAAATCTTTAATAATAAAAAATCATACCTTAAGGGTTATAGAGCTAAATCTAGTTCTCCCTTACTTAAGGATTGTCTAACACTCGCCTATCAATTCCTAAGATCATATTTCAACATTGTATTCTCCTGAAGTCTTCCCACCTAATTCCCAAAACCTTGTTGCTCTGATACCAACTAAATTGTCATGCCCCGAAGGACATCCTAAACGTGGCAGTCTGCCGTACACAATATTAAAGTCTAGGAATGACCACTTCAGTCATGCGAAGGCTTCCATACTATGCACAAGGCGTCTGACACATAGAGGAGACACATTAGAGAAATACATTTTATATTGATATACTTGAGTAATAATGTAAAGGGAATACAATTCACTATGCTTTAGATACAAATCACTATACTTCATATACAAATCGATATACTTCAAAATACAAATCATTAAACTTCAATTATATCAATCATTCTCGGCTCCAACCATCTCGGTCCCCACTTTGCATTCTTGAGATAACCTGTTCATTTAAACATCTATTGGGGTATAAGCTACACTAGCTTAGGGAGAATTCTCTTAATTTTGTACCACAACAAGCAAGTTATAATCAATCATATGCTATGCATGAACAAACACATGAGCAAACAATTATGTATAGGTATCCGGAACCCACACACAGACTGGATTTACGCCCTCCATATCTTGGGTTAGGAATGGTATTGAAGTCTACACGACCGCTGCTAGTCCCCAAGCCCTCGGCTCATACCACTCAACTCGGCTAGGCTCACCCATGGAATGCATCCTCATGCGCCTTAGTTCCCATGAATGAGCTCTGGTACCGGTCTCTTTATCCAAACGAGTCATCATCGGACCATACCGATCGACCTGCGTAGGAGTAGCAAGCTACCAAATGCAATATTTCCGATGCGACGCATGACCAATTTAAATTTTTGCTTAGGTCAAAATATTCATATATTCTTTAGAATAACCAACCAATATCATACACATAACAGTAATAATATGAATAGTGCAATTATCCAATCGAATCGTGGTTTCGATATGCTTTAGTATTCATTGGCATACATTCATCACAGTCTCATCATATATCCCATCCCAATTCATATTGATTTTTATTTTGTTCCTATAATTCTAATGCAACTAACTACAAGCACAAACAAGGTAACAAAATAAGGAGAAAACTCACTCGGCCATTGGATCACCGGTCTTTTAGTAAAAGTAATCCGGTGGTAGGGAATCGTCGAATTTGGGGTCACCTAAAAAGAAAGAAATACTCCAATAAGTATTTCAACTCAACTAACCCAAACGAGCTTATACAAACTATCAAATTCGTAATTCTCGTCCTAAGCGGGAATTCAAACTTAAAACGGCCATAACTTGGTTATTTTAACTCGAAATTTCACAAATTATACATCTATTTCTATCTACTTCAAAAGATCTATCTATTTCTAATATTATTTTCAAGTTTTGAAAACATTTAGGTCTCCTAACAGAGGGATCAGATTTGATCAGTAATGGTTTCCGATTCCGAAAAATAGTTTTGTAAATGTTTGGAATGTTTCTGTTTGATGAATCAAGTATACATAAAATATGAATGATTTTCTAACATGAATGACATGAGATGTCACACCCCGCCCCCGCAGGGGACAGTGATGCGATGCCAGGGTAGGTCCACCACTGGCCCCCTAGTGGTAATGGTCGGCACCACCATTGCATCATGGTGACCCCAACCAACGCATGCCCCTTAGGGTACCATGGGCACTATAGGTATTGTTACTCTTAGGCAGAGTTGAACCCAGTCTGCAGACTCTAGGATTCGAACCTCAGACCAAAGGCTTTTGCCTGCCCCAAAGGCAGCACCTCTTACTAGTTGAGCTGCATAATTCCACGTATGGTCTTCTAAATTTGTGAGAGCATTCCTTACACTTAATATCAAAGCTTTTGTGAATGGCTAAGATTGTCATACTTAAACTTTAATGTTGAGTGTGGCGGACTGTTACGTTTAGGGTACCCCTTGAGGTGTGACATCTCTATTTAAAAGCAAGCTTTACCATGACTAATAATATACCATGTTGTCGAGCAATTTTGTTCTTATGGTCTCAATTGTCGAGAAGTGTAAGCAATTACACATTCGAGACCATTTCCCAATGTGTTCCCATGCATTGTCTAGGACTCTTTTTAATATTAGCAACATTACCATTGTTGCAAAGACAACTTGTTACTTTGGTCCTTGGAAACTTCGTTGCCCTTTTGTCCGTTTATGCAATTCCTTATTCGCTTCTGGGTTATTCTAGTACTTTGTTATTGACGATGACTTTATTGAACTTGTGATAGTCTATGTATAAACTCATGTATCCATTCTTTTCCTTTATAAAGGGTACCAGGCTTCTTAAGGCGAGACACTTAACCTATCCATTTCTTGGCCCCAAAACTCTTGTAGTTACTTCCTTAGCTTTTTCTCAACTTGATGGGTATGATATGGTATGGTGTTTAATCATGGGCTCGGTATTCCTCACCAAGTCAATTCTCAAAATTGACCTCTCACTTGGGAGGCGTTCCAGGTAACTCATCGTGGAAAACTTTAGGGAAACTTTTTGATAATGGGGATGTTGTCTAGGTCACGTTTCTCCCTTTTTACCCCCTGCATTACTTAAACCTAGCTTCCAATTCCTCATCATCATTCTCTCACCAACTCAACTAAACTCAATTTATGTCTCCTTAGACTTACAAATCCATCTACGGATGTTTCTTTCCTTCCTTGTCCCATAAATTCTACTTTCTTACTTTGGTAGCCAACCGTATTCTCATCAGAAGATAATTAACTCGTTCTTGTGGCTATTTCATATTTACTTACTTCTAGTATTATAAGGTATGTCGAGAGGAGGCATCCTTGAATTTTCTAAGGGGACAAGCTTTTAAAATTTTCCTTATTGTCACTATTCGTGGAATTCTTTATTTCGTATTTCAGGGGTTTTACTCAATCATCCAATTATCATCTACCGATCTTTATACTTTTATGGAATTAAAGAAAACACTTGATTAAGGTTTAACACTGACTTGTGATCGGGTCATAGCCGTAGTTGTCCTCATCCTCAAGAGCAGCTAACACCACATCATTATCATCCATCTCCCTACGTCTCCATTAACCTTCTAAGTTGTAGACCCTCATTCCATGCATAAAAGTCCTAGCACGACTTCCACTTCCATTTTCATTCCTCATTCTTGTTAAAGTAGGTCCTCTAGATGGTCTTGTTAATCTGATGGGAGCACTCTTCATTTGCGGGCATTCCCTAGCAAAGTGTCCGATTTGTCTACATACGAAGCAAATGGAGGTTGCTTTCTTTGGGCATTCTGGCACATTGTGGTTGGGGTCCCCACAGAAGTAGCACTTATCTTGCAATTTAGGACATCTTTTTGGGTAGTGGGCACCCTGACATTTCCAACAAATTATGTTCTTTGGTGCTTCTTTTCTTCTACTAATAATTTCTCCAAAACTGTTGTTTGGCTTGAACCTTTTTGATGGGTGGCCAAAAACTTGGCCCTTCATGAAATCTCCTTCCAATAACATGGAACTTCCTTTCTGGTGGATGTGTCATTCTCCTTTTTGCTCCTTCAACAATTCGAGCTCTTTCTACTAATTCTCGGAAATTCCTTGTATCAAATTCTTCCAACTTCATTCTAGTCCATTCAAAAAGACTTGCCTCTTTAGCTCCATGCTATACTTGTATGAGTCAGGTGCATACTGGAGTAGCCGACTGAATTCGGTCTCATACTGTTCCACCGTTCTGCCTTGTTGTGCAATATGCAAGAAGTCTGAGCTATATTGAACTCGGAGGCTACCTGGGAAGTAGTTCTCTAGAAACTTATGGCGGAACATCTCCCAAGTGATTAGATTCATCAATTCTCTACTCTTTGATTCCCACCACACTCGAGCATTTAGGCGAAGCATATAGGTTCCATAAGTTATCTTTAGGTGTTGCGGCAACTCGAATGCACCGAATGACCTTTCTATTTGTGCAAGCCAATCTTCTGCCTCGTTAGGCTTACCAAAGGCTCCATCAAGTATCTATTGCTATTGATGAATTCCGGTAAAATGCTTTGGTAGGGTCTTGGTGGTGGCGGTAAAGGCACAATATGGGTTTGGTCATTCTGTGGTGTAGGCACTTCCACGGATGCTTGATGTTCGTTTCGGGGTGGGTTCGGAGCAAGCGCGTGTGCATTCTGCTGCTGCATAAGAATATTCAACAATTATGCTATCTGTATAAGAGTGGCCTGGTTGTCAACTGGTGGATTCGGTGGTGGCACAGCTTGTGGATTTGGAGGAGGAACTTCATGTTGATTTCCTTCCCCAACTAGTTGATTTCAAGAATGTTGCTCGCGGTTTCGTCCCCTTCGAGTACGGCTGTTTAAATATTTTAACTACGTGAGTTCATTCTTTTCTCTTAACTTATTATGTTTTATTGCAATATTTAACGAAAATCTTGGAAATCTAGAACAACCATAATTCTCAAAATACAGGAATTTACAGAATCAAAAGCATAATAAATAAATTCAAATAACCATAAAAGAAGATTTTATTCAATAGAAATATAGAAAACTTAAACATAAAAGATTAGAAATTTGAAAATCAAATTCATAGAAATAAAACCATATAATGAACACTCAACAAAAAGTTGGTAAGCAAATCAAGAATTTCTAAAATAGAATTTCATAAAATGACAAAATAGGACATCTTTTAAGAAATTTATTTAAAGAAAAGGCATAGCATGGATATCATAAAATAGTACAAGGAAATTTTTTTTAAGGGATTCTTCAATTCATTGGTTGTATTCAAAACTCTTAACTACTTTCTTTAATTAAATCTTATTTAGCTAACTAAGATGCTATGCTTTGAGTAAATGCAATGCTTTCTCCTTGACTTGACATCCTCTTCTTGTGCTCACGAACTCGTGCTTGGTTACGACTTTTCTTCTTGAAGCTCCTGCTTTGTCTTTTGACAATAAATGCAAGATCTTCGTCTTTTGGCACATCGATGGACTTACTTGCAGTTAAAACTAGATCATATAGTCTTTTAGTGGTTTCTTTAATAAAAAAGTAGGAAATTTTCTTGTGATTGAAAACTGTTTGGGACTTCATTCAAAGACAAAAACTAGTTCTACACTTATGTTTTTGGTGAGATCGTAAAAAACACGGCTTTCCCACTCGACACCAAAATATCCCACTTGTTACAGATCTAGGACTTCCTAAACTATTATTGTCTTATTAGACGAGGTGGTCTCATAGGATTCTTAGGTTTTCCCTTCACTCCACTTACGATTCCTTTATCAAGTGACGAAAAATCTATCTATCTTTTCCTCTACTAATCTTTCATCTAAATACTAATAACTTCACAAGAATCTCTCTATCACTCTCATGATTTATTCCTAAGCTTATCATGTTTCTAAGACTTCCATTCCTAAACTTATGGTTTTCTTCCCTAACCTTGATGCTCTAATACCACTTAAACTGTCACACCCCAGAGAGTACTTTAGACATGGCAGTCCGCCACATACGGTATTAAAACTTAAGAATAACTTCCCAAAGTCATGCGAAAGCTTCAACACCCTATGTAAAGCGTCTATCACAATAATAGGATATACCGGTGGAATGTGTAGTTTGGGATACTAAATACAACATATAGGAAATCTAGATAACTATCTAATTTCAACATTATAAGAATATAATCTTTACATGATCTGAGGGGCTTCCTTTATAAATCTCCAAACAATCATAATATCAGCTTAGTCTTTCACACAAGGAATCAATACTAATACCAAAAGATATTAAAGGATATTGAGTTTAATATCTTCAAAGGATTTCCAGAAGCTCCCTAAAACATAATCCCATTCGAGTATATAAAGTCTTCGGGCATAAGAGATATTGGTCATGTTACAACAAAAGTCCATCGGAGTGCAAGCATAACTAGCTTAGTGAGAATATTCATGAATCAACATACTCGTATTAATAATTTCAAACAAGTTATTAAATAACCATATGAATGCATCAAGCAAGTGAACAAGCAAAACACATGATCCACCAGAAATCATATGTTTTGAATGGATTTACCCCTCCATTCAGAGGTTAGGTGTTTTAGGCTCTTTAAAACCCATTTTTGAAATCCTACTTATGTAGTTTATTTCTGGCTCTTACTCACCCATCCTGAAATAGTTCTTTCTGGCTCCTATTTGCCCATCTTGCAGACTTATGGCTCTTGCAAACCCTACTACTATACTCATGTCCCATCGAGTATAGTAGTTAATGAAATAAAACTAACTACGTGATATGCATGAATCAATCAATATATATAACTTGAAATATGTAATTTAGGTACTTTAAAGCGATCATAGAATTGTAAACATTCCAGCATGGTAATAATAAAACACAATTTGATTTAACAACAATTCATGTGCCAATATGCTTAGTATTCTTTCAATCAATGTTATCATACAAAATTTATTTTTATCTTTTCCTACTTCTAGTGCCTCTAGCTACAAGCACAAACAAGTACGAAAAAGGTAGAAAATAAACTCACTCGGCCATCCTTTCTAAAAACCCTTTACTCGAAATGGTCCTCCGAATATGGATCCTCCCAAACTTCTTTACCAAAACGAAAGAAATACCCAAAATGAGTATTTCGTGGAATCTCTTATTGAACTTTCTAATTCTATTCTAGCATTTGCGTCAAAATTTGGATAATAGGAAATTCCAACTTAAAATGGCTATAACTAGCTCATTTTAACTCGGAATTTCGTATATAATATACCGCTTTCTACCTACTCGAAAAAATCTATCTAATTCTAAGGCTATTTTTATCATAAAGAGCCATGTGGGTTGCAAATTACTATGATACAGAATAGTTACGAATTTCATAGTCCACAAAATATGATTTTTTCCAAACTTCTTTTTACTAAAAAATCCTTAAGCAAAATATATGGATATTTATATAGTTGAAAAATCTTTTGAAAATATATTTATACTCATGTCGTATGCATGGTTTTTGTAGTGTTTTCTCAACATTGATATTTCACAAACAATTTATCTTTACGAGTTTTAAAAGATGAAACTTTGGAAATGCTAGAAGGAAACTTAAAAATTCTTGAGTTGTTATAAGTGAGTGTTTTTCCTATTATAATTTCATTTCCTATCTTTTCAAAGTAAGTTAATTCTAAAAAATTTGATTCTTTAAGTTATCTACCAACTTTATTTCTAGTGATTGAAAAAAATAAGCTTTTCAAAATTTTTCTTAAATTGTTGATGTGGTCAAATATTTGAAGTTGTGTTAAATGTATATTTTACTCTCATTTTTATATCTTTTTTCTTCTTTAGAAAATAAGTTTACCTTTAAAACTTTAATTTCTTAGCAAATTTTATTTTTCTAGTTGATTTCTAAAATAGTGAGTTGATTTTTACCTTGATTTGAAAAACTTGTTTTTATTCTTAATATTTATCAAGTGGTGGATTAATTCTTTTAGATAAGTTTATAAGAAAAGCTTTCCTAATAAAGAATTATCAAATATTAGATCTTAGCAAAAATTTCATCTTAATTTTGAAAAGAGAGTAATAGTGTAAAAATTAAGTTTTGAAGAAACTTTCTTAGTATGTGATTTTCGAAGTCTATAGTGAACCTATTTAAGTTTTATAAAAGATATGATTAAGTTAAATTCTGTCTTTATGGAGTATTTTTTATTTATAAAAGAAATGATTTCCATTCATTATTTTGAAGAAATCTTCATTACTACTTCTTCTAGACTTTATGATTAGCTTATCTTTTGAAAAGAGTTTATTAAAAACAAAACTTAGATTTTTTGTTGAAAATTCATTTGTTAAGTAATCTAGTTTACTTCTCTTTGTTTAAGAAAGAACCCATTTTTATTTTTATTTAAGACAACAACATTCTAATCATGCATGAATATGATTATGTAGCAATGAAAAAGTAAGAATAATACATAATAAGATAGAAAGAAATACTCATAAGCAAATAAAGTAATAATGTCACGCCCCAATGGGTACCCTAAACGTGACAGTCCGCCACACTCAATATTAAGGCTTAAGTATGACAACCTGAGTCATTTCCAAAAGCTTTTATATTAAGTGTAAGGCTTACTTTCACAATTTTAGAGGACCATATATGGAATAATGAAGCTTAAGGAGATAAAAAAACATATTAAGAAAAGAAGAATCACAATAATTATTTATCCATGGCATAAACTTTACAAACTTAGGGACAACTCCCTAAATTACTAATCTATTATATACATATTAACATGCTAATATTAAGCTATACTTTATTCAGATTTTTAATATTCAAAAGGGATTACCTGCCCACATGGTCCACGTGGCCTTAACCATAAGTACGGGAACTGCAAAAGGTAGCTATCGGGGTATAAGCTAATAGGCTTAGTGAGAACTATTTCCATAAATAACTTCTTGTAACAAGATTCAAACAAGTTGATTTAATCAAACAAATGTAATGCACAATCACGTGGGCAAACAAGCATATAGCTTTCCGGGAACTATATGTTGAATGGATTTACGCCCTCCATTCGGGGTTTGGTGATACTCAAAACAAGTAGTTTTAACAATAGAAAATTTAAGCTTGCGAGCACTCATCGCCAAGCATTCATTAAAAACTTTTAAACTTACGAGCACTCATCGCCAAGTGTTCCGAATCTACTTGATTTGACCTTGCTTTCGGATCAACCGCCAAGCATTTTCCATTAAGCCGCCAAGCAATCGCTTTCGGATCTTCCGCCAAGTGTTGCTTTCGACATGAGCTTACTATCCTTCTCACCCAAGGATAATAACCCAACCATGCAATGTGACTCACTTCGTGGTATGCATGAGTTCATTAATTTATAAAGTCATAACATAATTATTTTCAACTTTATGGCGATCAAGGAATTTTACACAAATCAATATTAAACTAAAACAATCACTTAGAACAATTCAGGCTTCGATATTCTTAGAATTCTTTCAAGGAATTATTTTACATGCATATCGGTTTATCTTTTCCTAACTCTAGTGCAACTAATTTACAAGCATAACAAGTGTAGCAATTAATGGAAATAAACTCACGATGCCATTGTCGTCTATTCCTCTAAGCGGATGAGTCGTTCACACACTCCACTTAATCGTAATAGTTCTCGGGGTCACCTAACCAAAGAAAATACCCATAATGAGTTTTTCTTGAAGATTTTCTGAATTTTGACAAAACAGTGGCAAAGAACGTTAAAGTTCGTATAGAAGAATGTTCCAACTTAAAATGGTCATAACTTGGTCATTTTAATTCGGAATCGCGCATATAATATACCGATTTCTATCTACTCGAAATGATCTACCCATTTCTAAAATTGTTTCCCACAAACAAAGCCATATAGGCTCCGAAAAAGTGGCGACAAAATTCACCACGGATTTCCAAGTAAAACAACTTTGGTTCAAGAAATCAAAATTTGTTTGATAAATACTTAGTTATCTATATAGTTGAAAAATTCTCCTTTTATAATTATGTAACTCATATTTAAGCATGCTCAAGTGTCTTGTTGTCCAATTATTTTTCTTAGGTAAAACAATGTCGGGTTGAAGCTTTTCGGAAATTGTTTTTTGTAAATTTCTTTGAAATGAATATCTTGTTTTCTTTATTTTCTAAAAACGTTTTATGTTGGTTTTATTTATCTTGTTCTAAGTGACTTTTAAAAATAAAATTTTCTACTTTCTAAGTTACATTAATACTATATTTGAAGTTTTCTAGAAAATATGCTATTCTTCATTTTTCTTGTGTAAATTCCTTTGTTTACTTGTTTTGCAAAAATTCTCACTTGATATTTCTCATTCTCTTTCTCATGTCTCATATTTTTCAAAAATAATTATCCATGCATGAAAATTTGTTTTCTTCATAAAAACAATATGGAACAATTAAGGACCTTTTGTAGAAAACTAGTTTCTAAAATATTATTATTTCCTCTTGTAATTTTTGAAAAGGAATAACTTTATTTTTGTTTTCAAATCATAGATTTCCTTTTCTTATTTGTAAAGGTCTTTTCTTGAAGAATTTTCTTTGCCATTCATCTTATTTTCTTTCTTTATGAAAAGAACCATTTTTTGTCAACAAAATATTTTCTTTTGAAAAACAAGATGGGATAATAAAGATCTAAGTAGCTTCTTAAAGTAAAAGTAGTTTATAAAATTATAGTGAGTCTTTTTGTAACATGAAAAGGAATGAGTTTACTTTGTGTTGCTTTATAGATTTTATATTTTACATAAACTTATTTCTAAGTGACAAAATTCTTCTTTTTGTTTAAATAAAATTATGGACAACAATCTAAATGAACATGATTATGAGAATAATAATAACCCAAAATAACATAAAGCATAATAATAAAGTCAAGTATTGAAGTCTTAGCTTTTTCAAGGCTCCCGGGACTAAGAAATAAACTAGTCCCATAATAAAATGAAAGAAAGAAAATCTTGTTTTAACTTGATGAGGACAAGTCTAAGACTAGAGACTAGTCTTAAAAACAACTTGGAATAAATAAATAAATTGCAATGGAAAAAAATAAATTGCTTTGCATGAAATAAATAAATTGCAAGTGAGCTTATATGCTCTAAAGAATATGTATATATATGCATAGATATAAACAATAATAAAACAACATAAACATAAGTGGATTGGCATGAACAAGAACAATACATGAACATAATGTAGTTTCCATAACTTGTAGTCTTTGGAAACTCACACTATGGTCATGTAAAGTTACATGACATGAAGAAGAAGAAAGAATTATAAAGGGGTTACCTAAAGAAGACTTTGATATGGTTATGTGGTTATGGGTTTTTGTTGTTGGTGGAAGTTGTTGTGGAATTATTTTGAGAGAGTTTTGAGATAGTAATTTGAGAGAGCTTTGAGAGGAAAAATTGAGAGAGTTTTGGTAAGAATTTGTGGGTAGTGAAGGTGTGAAAGAAATGAAAGAGGAGGGGGGTATTTATAGGAAATTGAGGAGTGATTTTTGTATGATTAAAATAAATGCAAAATTGAAACAATTTGTGGATGGAGAGAGAGAGGGGGCGCCGGCCACTTCTAGTAGAGGGGGGAATTTGTTTTATTTTTTGACTTTTTGGAAAGATAAAAGATGTAATATGTAAAGTAGATGTGATATAAAGTTATGAGAAAGGTAAAAAGTTAAGATTATAGGTTATGTAGAGTGTAAGAATAGGTGTAAGAAAAAGTAGAGATAAAAGAATAGTGTAGAATAGTAATGAATAGTGTAATGTAAAGTAGATATGACAATTAAAGTACCGGTAGTAAGAAAATACGCGTATAATAGCTATATCTATTATTTTTACTTACTGAAAAATTACGAAACTGATATTTTTGGAAAACTTATATTTTTACGAGTCTAACGGTGTATTCGGAATATTTTTACTAGTCCGGGCTTCCTGACACGTTTTTCGAGAACTGTGTCCGATCGGGTTTGAAGGACATCCGAATTTCGCGAAACTGAAACTTTTATAAAACCTATGGTTATTACGAACTATTTTAGCTAATTATCCCAACTTCGTTTTTCTGGGCCAAAGAAAACGGCAATGCCGGATTTAGATGGATACGGTAAACTAGGGTTTTGTTGACCTTTAGGGTTTCGTTTGACTTCCTGTTTAGGGTTTTATACTAAACCGATTCTGAAAATTTAGGGGTTTACAAATAATATGGTCAAGCATTGGGAACCTTAGCTTCATCAAGGTATCCCGATCATGTGTTTGGAGCCTTAGCTTCATCAAGGCAACCCGGGACTAAGAATAGACTAGTCTAAAAAAGAAATAAAAAAAAATCGTGTTGACTTGATAAGGAGTCTAAGACTAAGACTAGAAAGACTAGTCTTAATAAATTGCTTGAAAAAAAGTAAATAAATAAATTGCAAGACATAAATAAATAAATAAATATTATGTTAGTGAGCTCATATGCTCTAGGAAATATATATGCATAGATATATTTATTAACATATAGGAGTTAGATTAAGATAATAATAATAACATAATAACATAACTATAACAATAAAACAGCATAATAGTAAAATAAGATTTGTTTATGAACAAGAACAAAATATGAACATAGTGTTGCTTCCATAACAATTGTTTGTTTAGGAAACACGCACTATGGTTATGCTAAGTTGCATAACATGGTAAAGAGATATAGGTAGGATTTCACCTAAGGTTTAATGGAGGATTTGAAAAGAAATGAATGGGCAATGTGTTTGTTATTTTTCTTGAAGAGTAGTAAATGGTAGAGAGTATTTTGAGAGGGGATTGTTGGAGAGAGGATTTGAGAGAAAATTTTGATAGAGTTTTGTTATATAAAATGAATGTATGAAAGAATAACGGAGGGATGGGGTATTTATAGAATTTTGGAGTGAAAATTAGATGTAATAAAATAAATTGAAAAAGAAATAATATTGAGAAACGAGAGAGGGGGGCCGGCCACATAGAGGGAGAAAGAGGGAGGATTTTTATTTGTTTTGTAGTTTTATAAAGAAAAGTAATAATATGTAAGGTTTGATGTGAATAAAGTTGTGTTGGAAATGTAAAAGTGTAAGAGTAGATGTGTAGGTTGTAAGAAATAGGTTATAAGAAAAAGTAGAGATAGTGAAATAGTAATAAATAGTAGAAATAGTACTATGAATAGTAGACTAGATAAATAAAATACCTAGTAGTAATAAAAATACGCGCAAATGAACTATATCTGATATTTTTAGTTACCAAAAAATTTTGAAACTGATATTTTTGAAATCCTTATATAATTACGAGTCTTTTGGTTTATCGAAATATTTTTATAGTCCGGTGTTCCCGAGTACGATTTTCAAAAACTGATCCCGTTTGGATCTGAAAGTCACTAGAAATAGGTGAATCTGATATTTTTACACTGCCCTATATTATTACGAACTCTTATAAGCCATTAACTCAATTCCGTTTTCTAGGGTTTAAGAGCGTGGGGTTGCTGGAGTTGAAATTGTTAGATTGTCTTAATCTTTATTGACTTTTGAAACTCCAGTTTGATTAGGATTGGTTTTACATTAGGGATCGGATAGATGAACCTTCTCATGCTTGGATTTTTGAATCGAATGTTTATTGAATTTTCTATTTTTTGTTTTGGAAGATTCTCTTATGAAATCCCGTGATCGAAATTGTTTAAGGTTCAGTTTCAACTTAGGTCAGCCTTTAGGGTTTCAATTCAGTATTCCAAAACCATTCTCTGAAAATTTGGGGGCTTACACCTATTCTTGATCGTAACTTTGTTTAACTCTTGGTAGTCCACACATAACCTCATTGATCAATCTTTCTTCTTAACAAGCAGAACCGACGTACCCCATGGTGACACACTTGCCTTTACAAATCCTTGATCCAAAAGTTCCTGTAATTGTTTCTTTAACTCTTTTAGGTGAACCGGAGCCATGCGATAAGGCGCCTTAGATATCAGTTTCGTGTTTCATGCCAAATAAATCTCAAAGTCGATCTCTCGCTTCAGGGGTAACCATGGTAGCTCATCAGTGAAAACATCCGGAAACTCATTAACAATTGGCATATCCTCAACTCGGGGCAACTCTTCCTTATTTTCCATTGCACCAAAAGAACTTTCCTTTTTGGTCTCGACTTCCCCATCTACAAGTACTTCGAACAAACTTAACTTAATACCTCTTGAAATTGCTGTTTCTCCCTTAAATTCAACATCCTTCCCATCCAAGTCCTTAAACTCCACTTTTTTCCTTCTGCAATCCACAACAGCTTTGGCAAAAGCCAACCAACTCATACCCAAAATTACTTCATATTTACTCATTTCTAAAACAATCAAATCACATCTTGTGTGAAGTCTTTGAATCATTATTGAGCATTCTTTCAACACTTCATTAGCTGTTACCACATTTCCAGTTGGAGTCTTGACACGAAAGCTAGAGGTGGTGGTGGTTACTGGTAATCTAACTTGTTTCGCCAAATCGGTGGTGATAAATGAGTGTGTGACTCCAGTGTCGAACATGGTGTAAGCAGTCATCTTATTCACTAATATGCATCCTATATTCAACATGACTAATTACTATCCCGAACCATTCTAACCAATTCCCTAACTTTACCTTAGATTGTTATACTGACTTTTCCTTTTTATAACCCTTGGATCCTAAGCAAGTCACAATCAGTTGAAAAATAGAAACAAGGTTTGGAAAACTGACCTGTCATGAGTCTAAAATCTTGGCCATTGTGTCACGCCCCGAAGGGTACCCTAAACGTGGCAGTCCACCGTACACAATATTAAAGCCTAAGAATGACCACCTCAATCACGCGAAGGCTTCCATACTATGTACAAGGCATCTAACACATGGAGGAGACTCATCGGAGTAATGCATTTTATGTTGATACAACTTGAGAACAATGTAAAGGAAATTCAATTCACTATTCTTCAAAAATACAACTCATTAACTTCAATTACAATTCATCAAAAGATTCTACTACATAAACTATTACAAGGCAAATAATAAAACCTAGCTAATAACTTCAAACATTCTTATGTCTTGCCGGAATCCTGAAGTCATTCTCGACTTCAACCATCTCAGTCCCCACTTAGCATTCTTGAGATAACCTGTTCATTTAAACAACTATTGGGGTATAAGCTACACTAGCTTAGTGAGTGAAAACTTCCAGGATTACATTTATAACACGTCATACAATCAAGTGATTAGTCAGACAAGTGATATGCATCAAACTCGTGAATTCAACAAACATATGACCTGCCGGAAATCATATGTGGATGGACTTACGCCCTCCATCCCGGGTTAGCAGATTAACGAATCCTGCGGTACGACCAAGACCGTTTCAGCTTACGGACAACTATAAACTATAAAATCGTTTAAGGTACAACGATAAACCAACAAATGCTAATGCTCCATCCCCATCGTGTATGAATGAGTTCAATTTCATCTTCAATTCCGAATAATCAATTATACCAATTCTTTTAAGTGATCAGTCAATAATCGCAGACAATCAATTCTAATTCATCTATACAAGCAATAGTTAATCACTCGGCTTCGATATTCTTACATTCCATTTCTCATATCAACAACAAGCATACATAGTTCCCATTCGTCCCCATCATGCATATCCATTTTATCTTTACCAAATATCTAGTGCAACTATTATTACAATCACATACAATAAATGAAATCGGAAGTAATACTCACTCGGCCATTGGATCACCGGTCTCTTAGTACAAGTAATCCGGTGGTAGGGAATCGTCGATATCGGGGTCACCTAAAAAGGAAGAAATACCCTAATAAGTATTTCATCACTTAACTAGTCCAAGCTATCTCATACAAACTATCAAATTCGTAATTCTCGTCCTAAGCGGGAATTCCAACTTAAAACGGCCATAACTTGGTCATTTTAACTCGGAATCTCGCAAATTATATATCGATTTCTATCTACTTCGAAAGATCTATCTATTTCTAATATTATTTTTAAGTTTTGAAAACATTTAGGTCTCGGAACAGAGGGATCAGATCTGATCAGTAACGGTTTCCGATTCCGAAAAATAGTTTTGTAAATGTTTGTAATGTTTCTACTATATAGATTAGCTATACATGCAATATGAATGATTTCCTAACATGAATGACATGAGATGAGTTTAATGTATGCATGATCTTGATGATTTTTGCTAAAAGGAAATTTTATAACTTTTTATCTTGCAAGACCATAATAACAACTACTTATGAAAAATCTAGTTTTCTAACTTTGATCATTTCCATTTGTTTTGGATTTATTACTAAGAAAATATAATTATTTTTGTTAAAATTGAGTCTTCATTATATCTATTACTTATGACTTTCATTTCTACATAAAAATTTCCATTTTGCACTTTGTAAACATGTTTTCAAGTGGGGTTGATTCCAAAATCCGAATTTTACAAAAATTAGTTTTTGAGTGATTCCTTTAAGTAAAAATCATTTGATACTTAGAAATTTAAGGCTCAACCATATATAACTACTAAGGGCTTCATTCTTACACAAAAATTTGCATTTTACACTTTGCAAATATGTTTTCCAATATGATTTACTCAAAAATCCGAATTTTAGAAAATCCACTTTTTGCATGATTCCTTTGGGAAAAACTTGTTTAATGCATTAAAATTTAAGGCTTCACTATATCAATTACTTAAGGACTTCATTTAACACATAAAACATTCATTTTGAGCTTGAATACTAGGTGTTCTTATGGCCTTCATTCAAAATTACGAATTTCACAAATTGACTACTAACTTAAAATTTTCATCTTGCTTCTACTTCTTGTTTTACACTTTAATCTCATCAAAACTCCTTTCAACTTATAAAAATCACTACTTAATGATACCTATTACCTATATACTTCATTTTTCACATAAAACATGAGTTTTGGAGTTGATACATGGGTTCTAAAAATTGGTCTTGGTTGGAATCCGAATTTACAAAATTCATTTTTTGTTATATCTTTTGATAAAATCTATCTAAGCTCATGAAAATCCATTCCTTACATATCCTATCCTAAGAGCCTTTCATTTCTTAAACAAAAACTTCATTTTTGAGTTGGAAAACATGTTTTTAAAATATGCCTTGGCCAAAATCCGAAATAAGATTTTTATTTTGAAAATAACTTTTGAAAATCACATTAGATTCTTGTAAAAAGAAGTCTTGATGATATACATATATTAAGCCTTCATTTTCTTGAGAAAATTTACACTTTGACACTTGGAAAGTGGTTTTTAAATATGGGTCTTGCCAAAATACGAATTTCATTATTTTTATCTAAGTTCAAATCTAAGATCTACACATAATATGAACATAAATCTAAAAGAAACCCATGGTAATGATCTATAAACTCATAGATCTAAACTTTACTTATCAAAATCATTCATTTATGTTGTCTATACCCTAAGCCCTTCATTTTAAATGAAAAATACACATTTTGAAGTTGAAAAACCACTTTTCTAAATATGGTTCCATTTTCATCCGAATTTTCAAAAGTTGTTTTTGTTGAAAATAAAATAGATCTTGAGTTTCTACAACTTTCCTACCATCATCATGCTATTACAAGTTATTCATGAACATAAAACATAAGTCTAATGCATGTATGAACCTAAAACAACTAGATCTAGTCTTCTAAACTAGTTTTGAAAGCATGAACACATGGGAATGAGAAATATATGCATAAATCATAAGTAATAACAAGAATAATAACTTAAATAGCAAGATCTATGGCATAAACAAAAATCAAAGCTATAAAAAGTTAGATCTACCATATATATCAACTTTAAACAAGAAAATAATTGTAATACAAGATAATAAAAGTGGAGAAGAGAAAGATTTCATTTTTGGCATCATCATCCTAAGCTTTTAAGCTTATGGAAGTTCATTTGATGCATGAAACCTTCATTACACTTTACCTATATCACCTATGGAGCTTTGGGATGAAGATTTGCTTAGAAAATCTTTAAAAATGAAGTGTGGAAGCCATTTTTAGAAGTGGGGGCAGCTTGTTTTTCAAAGAAGAACAAGAGGAAAAGAAGAAGAAAGAGAGGAAAAAATGAGAGAGAAAAGCTAAGGAATGAAAAGGTAAAAGGTGTAAATGAAGGGGAGAGAGAGAAGGAGTGCATTAATGTGTGTTAATTAATTGAAAGAGGAGAAAAAAAAAATAAAACAATGGCAGAAAAATTGGGGGGCTTCACGTGAATTTTGAGTGAGGGAAAGAGAGAGGTTACATTGCCTTGTAACTTGAAATTTGAAAATGTAACTTGCATCATTTAATGTGCTAACTAAAAGAGGCTTTAAATCATTAAATAAATAATTAAAATAAAAGAAAAGAGGCTATTATTAGGGGTGTGGTCAGCTGCCATTGTGGGGAAATGGAGTGTGAAATGAGTGAAAGAAAACTTGATTAATGTGTAGAAGTGACAAATGAAGTGTACTTAAAGTATGGGTTGAAAAAGTACTTTTTATTGGGAAAATATATAAAATAAAATTAAGAAAAATATTTTTAAAGGAGTAGCAGAATTTTCATAAATAAAATTAAATAATTAATTGAATTATTTTAGTATTTCAACAAATATGTTACCGGTATGATCGAAATACGCGAATATGGGCTATAAATGATATTTTTATAACCCGAAAAATTCTAAAAAATTATTTTATGAAAATATAAATATTTTTAATATTTTAAATTATTAATTATTTTTTATTTTTAGTATCGGGTCTTAAACAGAATCTGATCCCGTAAAAGCCCGAACTAACTAAATTTTAGAAAAACAAAATTTTCTATAATATATAAAATATTTATCTAAAAATATAAGAATTTATAAGAATAATAAAATTGTGTAATGAAATAAAAATGAATAGTGCAAAAGACTAATCAATTACGGTAGTAATGGAAATACGATAAAAAGGTTATAACTGTAACTTTTATAACCCGAAAAATTATATAACTGATATATTTAGAAATCTTATGAAATTACGAGTCTAACGGTACTATTGGTATATTTTTGATATCTCGAGCCCGGGACACGCTTTTCGAAGTCTGTATCCGAACGGGTTCGAAATAGGTCAAAAATTTACCAATCTGATATTTTTAAACAAACTTATATTACTATGAGCTATTCTATATATTTAAACTACATCTCGGCCTCTAGGGTTAGGGGCCACTAGATTGCCGGACTTACACTATTGTATTCCGGTTAGGGTTTCCGGGTGATTTTCCGGTTTAGACCTTTGCCAATTTGGAAACTGATATTTATGTTCATACAGCATATTTAATTTGAGAAGTTTATTTTACATTTTATTTTTTGTAAGTATTTATTATCTTTTAACGTTTTCGGAATTTTGAATTGGGTTTCATTTTCGAAAGTTAATCGTTATTTACTTTTTAATAATTTGTTTTTGGGCTTTATATTACCCGTTTTTATAAGTCCGAGTTAAATATGGAATTTTTCGTACGTAGTGGTTTTGAATTTGAAGACCACTGAGTTCTTATTTTATTTTCGAGGATTTTCATTTTCTCATGATTAAGAAATTTTTAGATTCATTCATGGTTTAGGACTTGTCGAAATTCGGTTTTAATTTAGAGTGATTTTTAGGGTTTATTTTCGAAGTTCATCTTAAAATTATTTACTGAAATTTTTCGAGGCTTACACATTGTCCTCATCAAGGGCAACAAATTCACAATCCTCTTCTTCCATTTCCTCATAAACCCATTGTCCTTCCAGATTATATATCTTCATACCATGCACATTCAATCCAGAATGGTTGCCAGGGTTTCCACTATTCCTATTCTCGGGTCTTGTTGAGGATGATCCTCCAAATGTCTTGGTTAGGGCACCCGTCCTTTGGGGGAACTCATTGGCAAAGTGTCCAACTTGCTTACAAACAAAGCAAGTAGTGGTGGCTTTCTTTGGGCACTCAGAGATTTTGTGACTTGCTTCCCTACAAAAATTGCACTTGTCTCTTAACTGCGAACACCTCCTAGGGTAGTGCTCTCCCTTGCACTTCCAGCAACTTATGGTTTTAGAAGTATTCTTTCCTTCATTTCCCTTGCTTGTATTTCCTTTGAAGCCATATAGTGGCTTGAACCTTTTCTGGGCATACCTCAAACTTGACCTCCCATATAACTTTCTTCCAAACACAAAGGGTGTCCTATCCGTAGTCTTTGTCTTTCTCTTCTTAGCCCCGTCAATAATCGGGGCTCTCTCAACCAATTCCCTAAAAGTCCTGATGTCGAACTCCTCCAGTCTCACTCTCATATCCTCATCCAAACCATTCAGAAAAACTTGTCTCTTTAGTTCCTTACTATATTTATACGAGTCGAGGGCATACTGGAGTAGCCTACTGAACTCGATCTTATATCGTTCCACCATGTGGTGTCTTTGTGATATGTGCAAGAAATCCGCAGTAAACTGTATTTGGAGGCTTCTAGGGAAGTAATGCTCAAGGAATTTGTAGCGGAACATCTCCCATGTAACATGTGGCATGAGCTCCTTTCTCTTGGATTCCCACCATACTCTTGCATTTAGCCTTAGTAGTTAAGTGCCATAATTAACTCTTAAGTGGTGGGGCACTTCGAAAGTATCAAACAATCGTTTTCCTTAGGCCAACCAATCTTCGGCCACATCGAGTTTTCCAAAGGCTCCCTCATAGTATCTATTACTTCTTATGAACTCAGGAAAGGAGCTCTTGTAAGGCCTCTGTGGTGGTGGTGTTAAGGGCACGGTATGGGATTGTGCATTTTCAGGCATTGGCATAGCTACATATGCCTATTACGCTGAGGGTGGTAGAGTAGGTGTTGGAGCAGGATCGGGAACAGGAGCAGGAGCAGGCATAGTTTGTCGAATAGCCTCAAGAACTTGTGCTAGTTGCCTTAAAGTCTCTTGTAAAGCGGCTTAAGCATCGGCCATTGGTGGGTTTGATGGCAGTGCCGCTTGTTGTTCTCCTTCCACATTCGGTTTTTTAGACATGCTTTGCTCTTGTTGTCTCCTTCCTCTACCACGGCTATTGTAAACCCCGGTTTTCCAAGTAGCTAAGATAACCCTAGAACCGGAAACCCAAAACCCTAAACCGGAATAGCTCAAGTCTGGAGTGAGAACTAGGAACCCTAATTCCGGCTTTTCCTCGGTTTCCAGTTAATAAACTTTTCTAAGAAAATTTAATTTTGATTATAGTTCTTGAATATATTTCAAACTAAGAAAATATCTGATTTTAAGAAAATTTCGATTCCGGGTCATCCCGAGACCCATTATAGAAAAACGTGCCCCGGAACTAGAATTTCAAAAATATTCTTATGAGTACTCATTTGAACTGAAATAAAATAAGGATTCCAAAAATATATTTTTCATAATTTTCCGGTTTATGAAAAATACAGTTATAGCCTTTTTTTCGTATTTCATTACTACCGGAAATTAAATTGTCTTGTCAACTATTCATTACTATTCATAAAGTACTACCTAGTCTACCTATTAGCCTACCCTACAAATCTAACTCTTACCATCAATCACATCTCTTCCATTCTTCCATAACTTTTGTCCCTTCAACTTCATTTCACTTATGACTAATGATACAAATCAAATCAAAGTTAAATCATGATGAAGCAAAGCAAATTTCCCCCCTTTTAGCTCCAAAACCGGCGCCACATGCCCCTCCCCATCCATGCTCCATTTGATTTTTTTTTATTTCTTTTCTTATTCACTTAACCTAAAATCAACTCCTATATAAACTAACTTTTCTCTCTCTCTCCTCATTCTTTCATTCCTCCACTTTTACAAAGTCCAAAAAGCTCCTTAAACCTCTCTTTTTCCCTTGTGTGCCGAAACTTTGGAGCCCCCTCACTCATCCACACAACTTCTATTTTTCTCTTCTATCTTCCATCCACTTCAAGTAAGTAATGATCCACTACTTCCAACTCATGAAACTTTGTTATGGCTAAGTGATTTTTGGTTATCTCAACTCCATGTTCCCATGATCTTGTAGTAGGAACAATGAGATAGCAAAACAAAAATCCCGAACCATTACAAAGTAGATCTATCTTTTAAAGAAGTTTCCATACCAAAAGCTTTACTTTTATCCATCAAAAAGTCTTTTAAACAAAGGATCTTTTATAAAAATATGGTTTTTATGTTTTTAAAACTCATTTAAGCTTTTGATAAAGTAGATCCATCATCTTGTTACTCATGAGCATGTAGGCATTTATAGTTTCATTATTATTTTGTTCATATGTGCATAAATAGTCTTTAACACTTTTGTCTTTAGTAAATGACTTTCTAGTGTATAGATCTATATATATATGGGTCCATGAAGTCAAAAAGAAAAGTACTTTACAAGAAAAAGACTTTTGAAAATTCGGATGACTTTGAAAACCAAGGTCAAAAACACTTTTAACAACTTCTAAACTTATTTTATAAGAGAAATAAGCCTATGGGTAATAGATAATGTTTAGTAGTATTTTTCATGAGTCTAAAGGAGTTTTTACTAAAGAAAATGTTGAAACAAGAAATGAAGTCCATAGGAGTTTTGAGTTAAAAGTTATGAAAACCAAATTCGTAATAATGGATGTAGGGTTAGAAAACACTATTTTTCCAACTTCAAAAATGATATTTTCTTAAATAAATGAAGTCCTTAGGATATAGGTATAATAGATACTTAAAGTTTCAAGTATAAAATATATTTTTCCTAAAGGAATCAACTTGAAAATGAACTTTTGTAAATTCGGATTTTTGGAAACCCCATAGTAAAAGACCCACTTAAAAGTTTGTAAATGTGATTTTATTAAAGAAATAAAGGCCTTAGGATATAACTAATATAAGGGTCAAAATTTCTTTAAATAAAGTAGAGTTTTCTAAAGGAAATCCATGTAAAATGTAGATGTGGTCAAATGTAGTAAACTCACTTACTAAACATTGAGAGGAAATGGTTTCTAAGGAAAGTTTATTTTAAAAATCGTTAAATCTAAAAGTTATAAGAACATAGACTCTTAAGGTTCACATCATGACATTCATGATAGGGAAAATCATTACCATTGCATTTAGCATCATTTACACTTAGGAATCTCAAATGCATTCATCAAAACCGCATTTTTGGAATCAAGGAACCCGCTGTACAGATCTGATCCCTCAATTCCGAGGCTTAGATATTTTCAAAACTTGATTTAAACTTCATATTTGGAAAGCTCTTCGAAGTAGATAGGAATCGGTATATAATTTGCGAAATTCCGACTTAAAACGACCAAGTTATGGCCATTTTAAAACGGAACTTCGGAAATGACGCGAATTCCGATTTCACTAAGTTTCCTTAGAGTTTTAGTGTCCTAAGTTGATAGAATACTTATTAGGGTAATTTCTTATATGAATAGGTGAACCCGTGGACGGTGACGAGTTACCTCCGGATATTACTACTAGAAGACCGGAGTACCGATGGCGGAGTGAGTTTTTCTTCCCAATTCATTTATTGTATGTGCTTGTAAAGTAGTGCACTAGAATGTAGGTCAATTGAATGGAATATGAATAATGGGGATTATTGGGAAATTATATGATTGTTGATGATGAGAAACAAATTAAGAATATCGAAACCGGGTGATAAACTTTGATTGTATAGTTAGCTATGATGGATTGTCTGATAAATTGATTGATCGCCTAAGTAAATTGGCTTAATCAACTACTTGAGTAAATGATAAATTGACATGTGCATATCACAAGGGGATGGAGCATGAGCATTTGTAGGTTAGTCGTGAACCATAAACGACATCGAATAATCGTAGGTTAGTCGTGAACCATAAACGACATCGAATAATCGTAGGTTAGTCGTGAACCATAAACGACATCGAATAATCGTAGGTTAGTCGTGAACCATAAACGACATCGATAATCGTAGGTTAGCCGTGATCCATAAACGGGATATTGTCGTACCGCAGGATTCGTTAATCTGCTAACCCGGGATGGAGGGCGCAATTCCATCCACATATGATTTCCGGTTGGTCATATGTATGTTGAACTCATGTGTTTGATGCATACACTTGCTTGATTAATAACTTGGTTGAATTGTTGTGATATAAATGTTTTTGTGGGAGATTACACTCACTAAGCTAGTTAGCTTACATCCCTACAGCCATTCCTTTTGCAGCTTACACATTTATGGCTTAGGCGAAGAGACCCGGCTGAACAGGTACCGAAGCTAGGAGTTTTCCCTAGAAGTTATAATTTTTGTATTAGACTTCCATAGAAAACTTCTAAGACTTGGATGACTGTAATGGACCGTTAAATATTCTTTTGCGGGGGAATGCCCCTTAGAATTATGTAATATTTATTTATGTTCATGAATTATATCCTATTGCCCATGCATGCCAAATTAAGCTTTTATCTCCATTCGGACTTGTACTCTATTGTGTAAAGGTACGCCTTACATCTATATGAGACTCTCGAAAGACTAAGGTGGTAATTCGGGAATCTTATATGGCATGTGGCGGACTGTTACGTTTAGGGTACCCTATGGGGCGTGACAGTTTAAGTGGTATCAGAGCACTAGGTTATTAGGCATGACAATAGAGTTAAAATCAAACCTAGAACTAAGTAACTAGGATAAAATTGGAGTTAAAAGCTAGGCTAATTAATAGTTTTCTTGTTGTAGGTTTCCTTGGGTGAAACCCGAGAAAGAGCTAGGAACTTCACCAAAAGACTAGATGAAACCATGGTGGAATACCGGCTTCGGTTAAGGTTTTA
Source organism: Combretum micranthum (assembly GCA_024138025.1). Taxonomy (NCBI): domain Eukaryota; kingdom Viridiplantae; phylum Streptophyta; class Magnoliopsida; order Myrtales; family Combretaceae; genus Combretum; species Combretum micranthum. Next base: position 64,012 of record JAMXBD010004181.1, read on the forward strand.
TGTGAAGACTTTGCATTGGTCCAGCGACCTAGGACAATAAAAGAGATGTATAAGCTATGGAAAGAGGGCCTTAGATACACAAGATGGATATCTGTGATAGATCAGTTAAGATATGATCCAATAAGGAGAAGAAGATGGACAATCATGGAGACTATTTATACCCTAGAGAGGGTGATGGTAGAATATGCGGGAGAACCCATGTTAAGAGAAGCCACATTTATTCTTAAGAATGAAGGAAGTCCCACCCACCCAGACTTTGGGAATTGGCATGGTATAGGACCACTTTATGTACATGCCCGTGATGACCTGGATGATCATAGGGATTGGAATTGGCAGATATCAGAAATCATTTTGTGTGGCAAGCTAGATACCTCGATCTTATCCCATTCCTAGGAGGAGCTCCAGCTCCACAAGTAGGAAACGGGGGAGTACACCTGATTAATGCCCCAGCTGTTGAGGAAGATGAAGGGAATGAAGGAAACAATGAGGGAGGAGAAAATAATGTGGAAGAATCTGAGGAGGAGGAAGACCCAGAAGAGGACCCAAACTGGATGGAAGAAGAAATACCTAGATCCCCTACCCCTCCAGTCATGGCTCCAGAACAACCCAACCCACTACCCGAACCAGTTGTATGGGATTTCAATAGGGATCTGGACATACCCGATAGTGGGAGGGTAGAACCAGAATTCGACCCCACCGTATGGAAAGATATATACCCAGTAGGCGAGCAACCCCCTGAGGTTGAGGCATAGCCCCTGAACCGGTAGTGCCAGAACCTGTGGAGAGTGAATGAAGTTGACCCTTGGATAGGCGAATTCAGAGAAAGATGGAGTAGGATGTGGGAAGAAGCAGGAAGAGAAGCAGAAAGAGAGATGGGAATTAGGAATGAATCTAATGATAGAGTTGATATGGAGGAAACAAATCAAGTAGGAGATCAAGAAGTGAGAGAAGAAGAAGAAGAAGAAGAAGAGGAAGAGGAAGAAGAAGAGGAAGAGGAGGAACCAGAGCCTCTAGCCCGACCCGCTCAGAGAAGGAGGTTGACTGTTAGGGCCTATTTGAGTCAGTTCATCCGAAAGGATGATGGAGCATCTTCTAGTCGAGGACGACTCCCCAGCCCCTCACCAGACGACTCTGATTAGAATGAAGGATGTAGTATCCCATAAGTCCAATAGTTTCTTTTGAATAGTAGGCAATGCGGGATGCCAAATTGCCTTAGGATCTCTTTATGGTCTAGTATGTTGTTTTCCTTGTCTGTTTCCCTTTCCATGTCCTTAGATGTTATTAGATAGAAGTTGTTGGCTAGTATCGGAAGAATTGTTTTGTGTTGTCCAATTTTGCAAGCTTATTTGAAAACAACTTTTGTACGGCACAAACAAGTCAATGAAGTTTATGTTGATTCCAAGAATGAAGTTTCACAAGCATCATACTTTTGCATTAGTAGTAGACTACATTCATTATACTTAATTGCATAATCATAATCTCATTCATATCATCATTTGATTCAGAATTCTTTATTATTATGATTTCTTGATTTGGAATTCCTTTGATTGCTATGATTTCTTTACTCTAAGAGCCTTTTTGTGAACGACTTGGAGCTTTAAATTTTCTTTGAGCCTTTTTATGAATTCTATATTTCTCTAAATTATTCCTAGAATTTTCGAAAACTCTTTAGCCAACGTTTTATAAACCGCAAAACTCTAAAGAAGAAATAAAACTTATTAAGACAATATGTAACAGACGAAACCGGAGGAACCGAAACCGGGAGCAAGAACCACTCCCAAGTGAGGCTAGTAGTGCGAATCAACCAGATCAACCCCAAGCTAGCATACCTGAAGCTGCTCAGCCTGACCCCCAGGCAGCTATGATGAATGCCATCGGGAATTTGACAAATATGTTTGCTGCATTCATCAGAATCAAAACCAGAACCAACCCCAAAATCCGAACCAAGTCTAAGGGGTTCTGCATCTTTACCACCTCCACCACCCCCTCCATACAGGAGAATGCAAGAGGAGTTTCCCATGCCACCAGAGGAGCAATCATATAATGCTCGTTATCCACCCCCTCCACCACCAAGAGGTTACCAGAGGAGTTCCCTCCCTGATTTTAAAAGAGTAACCGCTACTTTGATGGGGCGTTTGGAAAGCCCGATGAGGCGGAAGATTGGTTGGCTCAAATTGAGCGTTCTTTTGCAGCATATGAGACCCCACCACACCTCCGTTTGGAGTACGGCACATACATGTTAAGATATAATGCACGTGTATGGTGGGAATCAAAACGAAGGAGTTTGGCAACCCCAGTTAGCTGGGAGACCTTTCGTAGAGAGTTCCTAGGGAACTATTTCCCCGCCAGCTCGAGTAAGGTACAGTGCAGATTTCCTGCATGTGAGACAAAGGGGCAGAACGATTGAGCAGTATGAAACAGAATTCAATCACCTACTGCAGTATGCTCCTGAGTCATACAAGAATAGTGAGGAGCTGCAGAAACAAGTATTCCTGGAAGGTCTCGATGAGGACCTAAGGATAAAGATACATGAATCTGGATTGTCGACCTACCTTGAGGTGATCGAAAAGGCCCGTTTGATTGAAGGGGCCAAGAAGAGAAAGTATGCTGAACCGGACAAAAGAGTGTTCGGAAAAAGGCACTTTGATGCCTCCAGCTCGAGCTACAGAGGAAAAGATTCAAGCCCTACCACGGTATTAAGGATAATTCTGGTGGGAGGTTTAACCAAACCAAGTCCAATATTTCCTGCTGGAAGTGCAAGGGAGGCCACTACCCAAGGCAATGTCCCCAGCTGAAGGACAAGTGTTTCTTTTGTGGCGAAGCAGGTCATCTGGTTTATGCTTGCCCAAAGAAGATGACTATAACCTGCTACCTTTGCAAGGAAAAGGGCCATGTAACCTCCGAGTGCCCTCAGAGGAAAAGTGGACTACCCGGCCTTACGGGAATCCAGGAAATGATAACACCCAAAGGTCCGGTAGCAGAAGTGGAAGCCGTGCAGCCTCGGCCATGCATGGTGCGGCTGTATATTTGAAGGCCAATGGATGATCGAGGATGATGAGGAGGAAGGCATGGAGCTGGCCGCGCTGGATCAAGACGGCGATGTGGATGGCGGCCTGTGACAGGTTAGTAACAAGTTCCTTTTTAAGATAAAGTTCTTTGTTTTCGTAGCAAGTTTTTAAAAGGAAATTTAAAACTGTGAAAGAGGAAAAGTTGAAATATGGAAACCCTGGAATAGATAGTGTTGAGTGATTAGGACCAAGTAGTGATAAATGTTTATGGTAACAGGACGCATAGGAGTAAATGGGAATGAAGCTTATGTGTTGTTTGATACGGGAGCCACCCACTCCTTTATCACTACCAGCTTGGCTAAGCGGCTTGGTCTACCCATAGCCATGACAACCACAACCTTAAGGATTAAGACACCCACAGGTAGTGTTGTGTCGACTCGAGAGATAATAAAAGATTGTTTGCTAGAAATCCAAGGACACATCTCAGCAAGCGATTTGTTAGTCTTGGAGATGAGTAAATATGAAGTTATGATGACCACAGGAAGGAGAGAGTAAACTTCCTTGGAGAGATCACGGTGCGAAGAGATTTCGGTTTAAGCTCCTTCGAGCTAATGATGGAAGATGAGGAAATTGTGCCAATAGAAGATGCCTGGATTAGAGAGGAAAGAGTAGAAAAGACAGATATACCCGTGGTAAATGAGTTTAAAGATGTATTTCCTGAAGTCTTACCCGGGTTACCACCAAAAAGAGAGATTGATTTTGAAATCACTCTAGCTCCAGGTACAGAGCCGATATCAAAGGCACCATACCGAATGGCTCCGGTGGAATTGAAGGAATTAAAGACCCAATTGCAGGAGCTTTTGAATCAAGGATTCGTAAGACCCAGCGTGTCGCCATGGGGCACCGGTGTTGTTTGTGAAGAAGAAGGACGGGTCTATGAGATTATGTATCGATTACCGGGAGTTGAATAAAGTCACCATCAAAAATCGATACCCCCTTCCAAGAATCGACGACCTCTTTGATCAGCTCCAAGGGGCAAGTGTGTTCTCGCGCATTGATTTGCGCTCCGGTTATCACCAGTTGAGAATAAAGGAAGATGTGCCTAAGACAGCCTTTCGCACACGGTACGGGCACTACGAGTTCTTAGTGATGCCGTTTGGGTTAACTAATGCACCTGCTGCATTCATGGACCTCATGAACCGAGTATACAAACCGCTCTTGGATAAATGTGTAATTGTGTTCATAGACGACATCCTATCTATTCAAAGACCAGAGAACAACATGAGGAGCATCTAAGAATGGCGTTACAAACCTTGAGAGAAAATAAGTTGTACGCCAAGCTATCCAAGTGTGATTTTTGGTTGGATAGAATATCTTTTCTTGGACATGTAGTGACGGGAGAAGGAATATCAGTAGACCCAGAAAAGATCAAGCTGTAGTGGATTGGAAACAGCCCGAAACGGTAACCGAAGTGAGAAGCTTCCTAGGTTTGGCTGGTTATTACCGCAAGTTTGTAAAGGATTTCTCCAAGATTGCCAAACCTTTGACTCAACTGACGCAAAAGAATGAGAAATTCGAATGGACAGATAAGAGGGAGCAAAGTTTCCAAGAGTTGAAACGGCGCTTAGTATCAGCTCCAATTTTGGTATTGCCCGATCCTGAAAAGCCGTACACAGTGCATAGCGACGCCTCTAGGAATGGCCTCGGTTGTGTACTGATGCAAGAAGGGAAAGTCATTGCCTATGCCTCCAGGCAATTAAGGCCTCATGAGCAGAACTATCCAACACGATTTGGAATTGGCCGCTGTGGTTTTTGCCTTGAAGTTATGGAGACATTATTTGTATGGGCAAAGGTGAAGTGTACACAGATCACAAGAGTCTCAAGTATTTGTTCACACAAAAGGAGTTAAATATGAGGCAGAGAAGGTGGTTGGAACTCATCAAGGACTATGATTTGGGAATAAATTATGCCCGGGAAAGGTAAATGCTGTAGCTGACGCCTTGAGCAGAAAGAATTATGGAGAAGTGGCAGCCTAATCACAGAGCAAAAAGAGCTGATAAAGGAATTCGAAAGGTTAAGATTGAATTCGTAGGGCAAGATGTCGAAGTGGAGATAGCAAATTTGGTTATGGAACCCACTTTGATCGACAGGATTAAGAAGCCCAAAGATATGATGAGGCGATAAAGAAGATCAAAGAAGAAGTGCTCAAAGGGAAGTATAGTGACTTTACCCTGGATGATGAAGAAGTGGTTAGAATGAAAGGAAGATTGTGTGTACCGGAAGATGAGAATTGAGAAAAGAGATCATGAGCGAAGCTCACAACTCCGGTTACACGGTGCATCCGGGAGGTACAAAGATGTATCAGGACATAAAAAGCCACTATTGGTGGAATGGATTGAAGAGGGATGTGGCGATTATGTTATGAAGTGTGCCGTGTGTCAGCAAGTCAAAGTGGAACATCAACGGCCAGGTGGATTATTAAAGCCACTACCTATCCCCGAATGGAAGTGGGATCAAATTTCAATGGACTTTGTGTGTGGATTCCCGAGGACATCCACTGGATGTGATGCGGTCTGGGTTATAGTGGATCGTTTGACAAAGTCAGCACACTTCCTACCAATTAATATGACCTATTCATTGGACAAATTGGCTAGGATTTACATCAAGGAGATTGTGCGACTTCACGGTATACCAGCAGGGATTATTTCAGACCGGGATCCAAGGTTTGTTTCAAAGTTCTGGATGAGCCTACAAAAGAGCCTAGGCACCAAGTTGCATTTCAGTACTGCCTACCATCCTCAGACAGATGGACAGTCTGAGCGAACCATTCAGACCTTAGAGGACATGTTAAGGGCTTGCATATTGGAATTCAAAGGAAGTTGGGATAATCATATACCCCTAATTGAGTTTGCCTATAACAATAGCTACCACTCAACCATTCAGATGCCACCATACGAAGCCCTATATGGACGGCGTTGTAGGTCCCCTCTGTTTTGGGATGATGTGGAAAAGCTAGCTATTGGTCCTGAATTGGTTCAAGAAGCAGCTGATAAAGTCCGGGTTATTCAACAGAAAATGAAAGAGGCTCAAGACAGGCAGAAGAGTTGGGCTGATCTGAAGAGAAGAGAGCTGGAATTTCAAGTAGGCGATCATGTCTATTTGAAGATAAACCCAATCAAGAGCATAAAGAGAATGCGGGCTCAAGGGAAGTTAAGCCCAAGGTATATTGGACCTTTTGAGATCTTGGAAAGAGTGGGAGATTTGGCCTATCGGCTAGCCCTGCCGCCGAATTTGTCGGGAGTTCATAATGTGTTCCACGTATCAGTGTTAAGGAAGTATGTACCTGACCCTGAGCGGATAGTGGAGTTGGAACCGATTCGGTTAAAGGAAAATCTCACCTACGAAGAGCACCCAGTAGAAATCTTGGATAAGAAGACTCAGAAGCTTCGGAACAAAGAGATTAGATACGTTAAAGTGGTGGAGAAACCACACTTCTGAGGAAGCGACTTGGGAAGCCGAAGAGGAAATCCGAAGGAAATACCCCGAGTTGTTTGAGAATCAAGGTACGTCAGTTCAGTTTTGAGGACAAAACTCTTTTTAAGGTGGGTAGGTTGTAAACCCCGGTTTTTCAAGTAGCTAAGATAACCCTAGAACCGGAAACCCAAAACCCTAAACCGGAATAGCTCAAGCCTGGAGTGAGAACTAGGAACCCTAATTCCGGCTTTTCCTCGGTTTCCAATTAATAAACTTTTCTAAGAAAATTTACTTTTGATTATAATTCTTGAATATATTTCAAACTAAGAAAATACTGATTTTAAGAAAATTTCAATTCCGGGTCATCCCGAGACCCATTATAGAAAAACGTGCCCCGGAACTAGAATTTCAAAAATATTCTTATGAGTACTCATTTGAACCGAAATAAAATAAGGATTTCAAAAATATATTTTTCATAATTTTCCGGTTTATGAAAAATACAGTTATAGCCTTTTTATTCGTATTTCATTACTACCGGAAATTAAATTGTCTTGTCAACTATTCATTACTATTCATAAAGTACACCTAGTCTACCTATTAGCCTACCCTACAAATCTAACTCTTACCATCAATCACATCTCTTCCATTCTTCCATAACTTTTGTCCCTTCAACTTCACTTTCAACTTATGACTAATGATACAAATCAAATCAAGTTAAATCATGATGAAACAAAGCAATTTTCCCCCCTTTTCTCCAAAACCGGCGCACATGCCCCCCCATCCATGCTCCATTTGATTTTTTTTTTATTTCTTTTCTTATTCACTTAACCTAATTCAACTTCTATATAAACTAACTTTTCTCTCTCTCTCCTCATTCTTTCATTTCCTTTTTCAAAGTGCAAAAAGCTCCTTCCTCTCTTTTCCCTTGTGGCCGAAACTTTGAGCCCCCACACACATCACACAACTTTATTTTTCTCTTCTATCTTCCATCCACTTCAAGTAAGTATGATCCTACTTCCAACTCATAAAACTTTGTTATGGCTAAGTGATTTTTGGTTATCTCAACTCCATGTTCCCATGATCTTGTAGTAGGAACAATGAGATACAAAACAAAAATCCCGAACCATTACAAAGTAGATCTATCTTTTAAAGGAGTTTCCATACCAAAAGCTTTACTTTTATCCATCAAAAAGTCTTTTAAACAAAGGATCTTTTATAAAAATATGGTTTTTATGTTTTTAAAACTCATTTAAGCTTTTGATAAAGTAGATCCATCATCTTGTTACTCATGAGCATGTAGGCATTTATAGTTTCATTATTATTTTGTTCATATGTGCATAAATAGTCTTTAACACTTTTGTCTTTAGTAAATGACTTTCTAGTGTATAGATCTATAATATATGGTCCATGAAGTCAAAAAGAAAAGTACTTTACAAGAAAAAGACTTTTGAAAATTCGGATGACTTTGAAAACCAAGGTCAAAAACACTTTTAACAACTTCTAAACTTATATTTATAAGAGAAATAAAGCCTATGGGTAATAGATAATGTTTAGTAGTATTTTTCATGAGTCTAAAGGAGTTTTTACTAAAGAAAATGTTGAAAACAAGAAATGAAGTCCATAGGAGTTTTGAGTTAAAAGTTATGAAAACCAAATTCGTAATAATGGATGTAGGGTTAGAAAACACTATTTTTCCAACTTCAAAAATGATATTTTCTTAAATAAATGAAGTCCTTAGGATATAGGTATAATAGATACTTAAAGTTTCAAGTATAAAATATATTTTTCCTAAAGGAATCAACTTGAAAATGAACTTTTGTAAATTCGGATTTTTGGAAACCCCATAGTAAAAGACCCACTTAAAAGTTTGTAAATGTGAATTTTATTAAAGAAATAAAGGCCTTAGGATATAACTAATATAAGGGTCAAAATTTCTTTAAATAAAGTAGAGTTTTTCTAAAGGAAATCCATGTAAAATGTAGATGTGGTCAAAGTAGTAAACTCACTTACTAAACATTAGAGGAAATGGTTTCTAAGGAAAGTTTATTTTAAAATCGTTAAATCTAAAAGTTATAAGAACATAGACTCATTAAGTTCACATCATGACATTCATGATAGGGAAAAATCATTTCCATTGCATTTAGCATCATTTATACTTAGGAATCTCAAATGCATTCATCAAAACCGCATTTTTGGAATCAAGGAACCCGCTGTACAGATCTGATCCCTCAATTCCGAGGCTTAGATATTTTCAAAACTTGATTTAAACTTCATATTTGGAAAGCTCTTCGAAGTAGATAGGAATCGGTATATAATTTGCGAAATTCCGACTTAAAACGACCAAGTTATGGCCATTTTAAAACGGAACTTCGGAAATGACGCGAATTCCGATTTCACTAAGTTTCCTTAGAGTTTTAGTGTCCTAAGTTGATAGAATACTTATTAGGGTAATTTCTTATATGAATAGGTGAACCCGTGGACGGTGACGAGTTACCTCCGGACTATTACTACTAGAAGACCGGAGTACCGATGGCGGAGTGAGTTTTTCTTCCCAATTCATTTATTGTATGTGCTTGTAAAGTAGTGCACTAGAATGTAGGTCAATTGAATGGAATATGAATAATGGGGATTATTGGGAAATTATATGATTGTTGATGATGTGAGAAACAAATTAAGAATATCGAAACCGGGTGATAAACTTTGATTGTATAGTTAGCTATGATGGATTGTCTGATAAATTGATTGATCGCCTAAGTAAATTGGCTTAATCAACTACTTGAGTAAATGATAAATTGACATGTGCATATCACAAGGGGATGGAGCATGAGCATTTGTAGGTTAGTCGTGAACCATAAACGACATCGAATAATCGTAGGTTAGTCGTGAACCATAAACGACATCGAATAATCGTAGGTTAGTCGTGAACCATAAACGACATCGAATAATCGTAGGTTAGTCGTGAACCATAAACGACATCGATAATCGTAGGTTAGCCGTGATCCATAAACGGGATATTGTTACCCGCAGGATTCGTTAATCTGCTAACCCGGGATGGAGGGCGCAATTCCATCCACATATGATTTCCGGTTGGTCATATGTATGTTGAACTCATGTGTTTGATGCATACACTTGCTTGATTAATAACTTGGTTGAATTGTTGTGACATAAATGTTTTTGTGGGAGATTACACTCACTAAGCTAGTTAGCTTACGTCCCTACAGTCCGTTCCTTTTGCAGCTTACACATTTATGGCTTAGGCGAAGAGACCCGGCTGAACAGGTACCGAAGCTAGGAGTTTTCCCTAGAAGTTATAATTTTTGTATTAGACTTCCATAGAAAACTTCTAAGACTTGGATGACTGTAATGGACCGTTAAATATTCTTTTGCGGGGAATGCCCCTTAGAATTAATGTAATATTTTTATGTTCATGAATTATATCCTATTGCCCATGCATGCCAAATTAAGCTTTTATCTCCATTCGGACTTGTACTCTATTGTGTAAAGGTACGCCTTACATCTATATGAGACTCTCGAAAGACTAAGGTGGTAATTCGGGAATCTTATATGGCATGTGGCGGACTGTTACGTTTAGGGTACCCTATGGGGCGTGACAGCTATTTTATGTTTTATTTAACTTAGTTAAGCAATCTTCTAATAACATTACTAACATTTTACATCAAGATTCGAAAATGTCAGAAATTCTTGAAACAAGCGAGTAATATAAATGCAAAGTATAATTTAAGAAACTTAAATAAAGAAATCTCAACTTCATAAAACATAACATAATGTAGGTGCAAGGACCTTTACGTTGGAATAGAAGACAAAGCATAACGATTCCAAACAACATAACAAGCAACAACCATAGACAACATCTCGAAACAACAAAAGCTACTATAACCTATCTTTCAAGGTCACAACTACAAAATTTAGCTTGGACTTATGGGTCAAAACATAGGTCTCGCTTCCTTCCTTTAATCCTCACATTCTCTTTTTGTAAACTACTTCTTCTCCTTCTTCATCCTCATTTCCTTCTGGCGGAGGATAACAACCTCATCCCCTATCTCATCTACTTCTTCCTCATGGGGTTGGTAAGTTATCTGACATAGTGGAGGTGGCTGGGCTATGTCGGCTGGTAGAGGTAGCATTTCTTCATACACTCCCTACCAAAAGAAGTGACTTTGAGCAGCCGCTCGAAGCCAATTAGTGTGATCCTCTAGCAAATCATGAGCATAAACAAACAGATATTGTAAATCCCCGAAATTTTCGATCCACAAATAAAGACCTAAACCTTAAACGGAAGTCAACGGATTCTTAGGTCAAACAAAACCCTAGTTTACCGTAACCGTTTAACTCCGGCATTGCCGTTTTCTCAAGTCATAAAAAACGAAGTTGGAAAAATTAGCTCGAATAGTTCGTAATAACCATAGGTTTTATAAAAGTTTCAGTTTCGCGAAATTCGGATGTCCTTCGAACCCGAACAGACACAGTTCTTGAAAAATGAGTCCGGAAGCCCAGAATAGGAAAAAATATTCCGAATACACCGTTAGACTCGTAAAATATAAGATTTCCAAAATATCAATTTCGTAATTTTCGTAGCTAAAAATATCAGATATCGCTTTTATACTCGTATTTTCTTACTACCGCATTAAAATTGTCATGTCTACTTTTACATTACACTATTTTCTACTATTCTACACTATTCATCTATCTCTACTTTTTCTTACAACCTACTCTTACAAACCATACACCTATTTCTTACATTTTTCATTTCCAATACAACTTCACATCTTTCATTTCTTACTTTTAATTCATCAAAAGACCAAGACATTAAAAGTCGCTTTTGGTGGAATGGAATGAAGAAGGATGTAGCTGAATTCGTAATGAAAATGTCCCATATGTCAACAATAAAGATTGAACACCAAAGGCCAGGAGGACTTTTGAAACCATTAGCCATACCAGAATGGAAATGGGACCAAATTACTATGGATTTCGTATGTGGATTGCCCCGAACATCAGCCAGTATGATGCCATATGGTAATTGTGGATCGACTTACCAAGTCAGCACACTTCATCCCCATCAACATGACCTACTCAATGGAAAAGTTGGCCCAGCTATATGTAAGGAGATTGTGAGACTGCATGGAGTTCCAGCAGGATTGTATCGGTTTCGAGATCCTCGATTCGGTCAAAATTCTGGACAAGCCTTCAGAAATGTATGGGGACCAATTACAATTCAGCACAGCTTATCATCCACAAACTGATGGACAATCAAGCGGACTATCCAGACTTTGGAAGACATTTAAGAGCTTGTGTTATGGAATTCAAGGGAAGCTGGGAATATACCTACCTTTGGTAGAGTTCGCTTACAACAACACTATCATTCAACAATCAAGATGCCACCATACGAACTTTATACGGAAGAAGGTGTAGATCGCCTCTATTTTAGGATGATGAGCAAAAGTTAACAATTGACCAGATCTCATCCAAGACGCCTCAGATAAAGTCAGGATTATTCAACAAAGATGAAGAGGCCCAAGATAGACAGAAAATTTGGGCGGATAAAAAGGATCCTTGAGTTTAACGTTGGAGATCATGTGTATCTGAAAGTGAATCCGATAAAGAGTATACATCGTGTAACGGGCTCAGGAAAGCTAAGCCCAAGGTATATCGGACCTTTCGAAATCCTTGAACGGTAGGAGATTTGGCTTATCGCTTGGCATTACCACCAAACCTGTCAGGAGTACATAATGTCTTCCATGTCTCATGCTAAGAAAGCATGTCCCCGACCCTGATCGGATTGTGGAACTTGAACCGTCAGGCTAAAAGAGAACTTGACCTATGAGGAGCACCAGTTCAAATTCTGGATCAAAGGTTCGAAAAGCTGAGAAACAAGAATCCGATATGTCAAAGTGTTGTGGAAAAATCATTCCACGAGAAGAGGCACTTGGGAAGCCGAGGATGAAATCCGAAAGAAATATCCAAATCTCTTTGAAGAATCAGGTACGAATTTCAAGTTGCAAAATTTCAAGTTTTGAGACAAAACTTTCTTTAGGGGGGTAGGTTGTAAATCCCCGAAATTTTCGATCCACAAAATAAAGACCTAAACCCTAAACGGAAGTCAAACGATTCTTAGGTCAAAACAAAACCCTAGTTTTTCCGTACCGTTTAACTCCGGCATTGCCGTTTTCTCAAGTCATAAAAAACGAAGTTGGAAAAATTAGCTCGAATAGTCGTAATAACCATAGGTTTATAAAAGTTCAGTTCGCGAAATTCGGATGTCCTTCGAACCCGAACAGACACAGTTCTTGAAAAATGAGTCCGGAAGCCCGAATAGGAAAAATATTCCGAATACACCGTTAGACTCGTAAAAATATAGATTTCCAAAAATATCAATTTCGTAATTTTTCGGTAGCTAAAAATATTAGATATCGCTTTTATACTCGTATTTTCTTACAACCGGCATTAAAATTGTCCATGTCTACTTTTACATTACAACATTTTCTACTATTCTATAACATTCATCTATCTCTACTTTTTCTTACAACCTACTCTTACAAACCATACACCTATTCTTACATTTTCATTTCCAATACAACTCACATCTTCATTTCTTACTTTTAATTCATCAAAGACAAAAATTAATTTTTCTTCTCCCCATGCACTCAAAATAGCGCCGGCCTCTCTCTCCCCATGCCCAATTTATTTTGATTTCCAATTATTTAATTAACACAATTTATCTCCCACATTTTCCTATAAATACCCCTTCATACCTTCACTTCTTCTACACTTCTTCTTCTCTAAAGGTACTCTCTCAAATTCTCTCAAGAGTTCTTACTGAAGTCCTCTTAAGTTTAGCTTCTTTAGGTAAGAAATTTCTTAAGATTTCTTCATGTTCATTTACTTAGTATGAGCTTAGTGTGTGTGTGTTTTCTAAAACCATGAAGGTTAAGAAAGCAACATTAGATTCATACTTTTTTTTGTTCATAATATCAATCTCTTTATGTTCCTTATATTTCCTTTATGTTCTTTATACTTCCTTTATGTTACTACTATCTAATATATCTATATAATTATATATATTATTTAGAGCATATAAGCTCATTGTCTTACAATTTATTTATCTTTCATGCAATTTAATTACTTCATTTCAGTTATTTAAATTCAAGTTGATTTTTAAGACTAGTCATTCTAGTCATTCTAGTCTTAGACTTGTCCTCATCAAGTCAAAACAATTCTTTTCTTTTTCGGGACTAGTCTTTTCTTAGTCCCGGGGTACCTTGATAAAGCGAAGGTCCCAATACTTGATTTACTTTATTATTTAAGCTTTCAGTTATTATGTTCCTTTGTATTTCTATAGTTTTGATTCATATTCATGCATGAACATAATGTTTTTGTCTCAACAAAAACAAATGAGAAAATGTTTTCTTGAATTAAAGATTCTTTCTAAAGAAATAGATATGGGAAACGGATTTCTAAAAACTCATGAACATGCATAGGAATGATTTTCGTACATAAACAAAAGGCTTTATGAAAACTTATCTTTTATCAAGAAGTAGAAATTCTTTTGAAAACATTACAAGAAATAAAAATATCATTTTGCTACTTTTGAAATCCAAGTTTAGAAAACAAAACCACACTTTAGGAAAATTAAAGTAATTACAAGAGATTTCATAAAATCTTTATCTTAATGACCAAAAGATCTTTCAAAAGTAAAATAGAATCTCAAATTCAAAAACTTTTAAAACCTTACCTTTAAGTTGAGACAACTTCATTTACTTATACATTTGTTATGAGTCATTACAAATATATATTACCTTTCAAAAGTTTACAAAATAATTGAAATGTTATCTTTTCAAAACGAGCTTTGTTTACAAAAAGGAAAACAAGTGTTTACAAATTCGTGGCAAATCTGATCGCTACCTTTTCGGAACCCAAATGACTTAGTTTTATGGAAATAAGCTTAAAAATGCATAGATCATTTCGAGTAAGTAAAAACGGTATATTATACGCGAAATTCGAGTTAAAATGAGCAAGTTATGGCCATTTTAAGTTGGAATTTCCTTTTATACGATTTACTACGATTTTTAAGAAAAGATTAGAATTTTCAAAAGATAGAATTTCATGAAATACTCATTTTTTGGTATTCTTCTTGAATTAGATAATCACGGGTGGATTGTTCGTATCCCGAGGATTACTACGATTAAGTGGAATTTCCGAACGACCCATCCAAATCAGAACGGTGTCATCATGGCCGAAGTGAGTTACTTCCCGTATTTTTTTTTGTACTCTTGATTGTGCTTGTAAAGTTAGTTGCACTGAACTTAAGAAAAAAATAAAATGAAAGTGTATGATAATATGTTGAAAGAATACTAAGTATATCGAAACTCGAATTGTTTGTATAAGATTTGTGTGCATCAATATCTTGGAGGGTTCGAAATTGGTTGATTCATTGAAAGAAGAAAATGTAATTACTAGACTTTAATTAAAGAAATTATTTATGCACTTAATATGTTGAGTCACATTGCATTCGCTACTATACAATTGGTGGGACAAGTGTATAATAGTGGTGGTAGACATACCGGTATATCATGTAAGTGGCGAGTAGGAGCCGGTAAGAACTACTTAAAAAGGATGGCTAGTAGGAGCCTGTAATAACTACAAGTTTTTTGTGGCTAGTAGGAGCCTGTAATAACTACAAATTTTGGCGTATAGGAGCCGTAAGTAAGATCTATAAAAGTGTTTTTAAAAGTTGTGGCTGTAATTGGCTGAATACCCAACCCCGAGTGAAGGGCGTAAATTCATTCAACCATATGATTCCAGGAAAGTCATATGTCTTGTATGCTCATTGTGGTTGTTGCATTCATATGTTTGAAATAATTAAACTTGATTGATATTTTACTTCGAGTATAAATTTTGGGATCTACTCACTAAGCCCATAAGCTTACACCCCTATAGATATTTGTATCTCAAGAACACCTAATTTTGTTGCCCGGGGTCTTCCAGTATTCGTATACGTTTTATGTTGAAGCTTTTGGAAGAAATCTACTCGAAGACTTAGATTAGACTTCCTTTGAAATCTTTTAATTTTGGTTATTATGAAGTTATCTCGATCCTTGGAAATTAGCGGGGGTATGCCCCTAAGAATTTATGTATCAGACCTTTGGTTATTTATGATATGATATATTTTATTTCTGATTTCTTGTATGTTTACTTTACTTGCTTAAACTATGCTTCCCAAAAGCGTTCCTATTACCGTGTTAGATGCCTACTATAATACTAAGGCTTTCACATGACTAAGGTAGCCATTCTTAAGCCTTGATATATATGTGGCGGA
>JAMXBD010004182.1:0-79822 GCA_024138025.1 Combretum micranthum
TGGCATTATTTCCGATAGATTACCGGTCCGCATCATATCCCATTTGCGTGGCAGGGAATCTAAATTTGAAGTTGTGGTTATAATCCCTGCTTGAAGGCCAAGCTTCAATCTCAATCGACTGCTTTGAAACAATTGTGTGTTCACGTCAATATATGCGTGCATATATATATATATATATATATATAGATATATTCTCGAAAAGGATAGGAATATCAGGTTGTGTGCGACCTAAACAGAGGGACGGCTTGGTTTCGAACTGGAACCGAACCAAATCATCACTAATGGTTCTAAACTGAAATATGACCAGCTGGCTGGTTCTAAATAGGATATTAAACTCCCAGCTAGGACTGCAAAAGAGTCGAGCCAAATCGAGTTTTTGAAGCTCGGACTAGATTCGTTTAAAATTTAGTGAGCTTAAGCCCAAGCCGAGCTTTTTAATGAGCTTGAAATTGAGGCTTGAGCTCGATTCGTTTACTTAATCAAGCTTACGTTTGAACTTGAGCTCGACTCATTTATGAAACGAGCTCAAGCCAAGCCAATCTTTTTATCGAGTTTAATGAGCTTTTATTGAGCCTCAAATTTGAATCCAAGCTTAACTCATTCAATAACCCATTTTCATTTTTTTTAAACCTAAAATATGATATATAGGTGTTGCTATATGATATATACATAATTATTAAATGGAAATTAGTTTTTGTTATTTTTATTATATAGTTATAAATAATATATCATGTATAAAAAAATTCATAAATCTGGTAACGAGCTTATTAACGAACTTGTTAACGAGCTTAGTTGCAAGCCTATTCACGAGCTTAAGCGAGCATGTTTATGAGCTGGCTCGCAAGCTTAAATTAAAGTTCGAGTTCAACCCGTTTAGATAAATGAGCTTTACTTTAGGCTCAGGCTCAGCTCGTTTACTAATCGAGCTCGAGCCAAGCCAAGTCGAGCTTGAAGTGAGCCGAGCTCGAGTAGCTCACAAATAGCTTGGCTCGTTTGCAGCCCTACTCTTAGTTTCATAGTTTCTAAGCGGGCTTTTGGCCTAGAATAAGTACAACTAACGGTTCCATTAAAAAATTTAAATAAAGAATATTAAATATATAATTATTAATATTTAAATTATTTCATATAAATAGTAAAATTTATTACTTATTTATAATATTTAATATGTTATTATTAACAACACAAATAAACATAACTTAAAATCATATATAATTAGTTTGAATAAACTTTTCTTAAAAGCAAAATTCATTTCCTTAATAACGTGAGAATATTTTTTGCATTATGATTTTTTTTATTCTCTAGAGTATTTGCAATATCATATTACTAATTACAATTGATATTGAATGTGTTTGTATACAAATATATGTGCATTCTAAATAAATTTTTTCAAAATTTGATTAATTAATTAATTTAATATTTTTAGATCCAACAATTATTTTAAGTTTAAAATTTACTTTATTAAAAACTAAAATTCATTTATTTATGTTTTATTTTTATTTAAAAAAAAAAGACAGTTTCGCAATTTCGTGAAATCGGATCGAAAGATCGAAACTGTGGGAGATAGTTCCAGTTTCGATTCCCAAATTTCAAGATCTGAAACAAATAATTTCGATATTGATTCAGTTCAAAACCGTACCCATGTCTATGTGCACCATAACCCCACCCACCCACCCACAGGCCAACACCCCACCTATTCATAATAAATGGTTTAAGAGATTGGAAACATGCATAACGGCCAATGCCCAAAATTTAACTGTTGGTGCAATATCATCATTATTAATTTAATTTTCAATCAAGCGATGACCATCTCAGCAAATGATGAATATTTTTCTTTTCAAGTTGATAATGGATATTCGATGATCGGAATGCCTATGTTCATGGAAGAAATCACGCGTGAAACCCCCGGAGAATCTTCGAGGCAGCATCGCTTTGCCGGAACGTCAGACGATTTGGACTGCCATTTTGTCTACATGTAATTGTGCCGCCAATCTGCATTTATTTGAAACTTGCATCTAACTGCGTGGCAGTACTGGCGGCAGCGACAAGAGACTATAAAGCGCATGTTGAACTTTCAGCAGTCATCGTACCGTTCTGAGTACACCATTTTTCTCTTCACGTTTGTTTATGAATAGTATGTTTTATCACTTTTTTATTTTTTATTTTTCACACCGTATGTCTTCGAAATTGAAGTGGTAACCATGAGTATAAATATTTGTTAGAATATCGAATATTCCACAAATCTTTGAAAAAACCAAAAAAAAAAAAAAAAGGCAAACTTACCTATGTTACGTTAGAATATAAATTGGGAATTATAAGATCGTCCAGTCAATCATCTAACCATTAAAATAAATAAGGTAATTGGAATATTAACTATTTTAGTGGTTGGATTACGATTAGATATAACATGAGTTGTAAGATGGTGATGAGACCAGTCCTATCAAATAAATGATGGGACCACATAATTTTCCTATTAGTTAATTTGCTTTGTTTTAATATTCGCATCATTTAATTGGACTTATATTAAAATTCTCTGGACACTTTACTAAGATATCGAACTGGGTTTAGGTCTTATTAAGACCAATTTTAGCACCTTGGTTGTGTCTCTAATAGTTGTGTGAAGGCGATAATGATGATGATAGTGCATTCTGCTAGTCACTACTATAATATAATATGAATAGATTTCAATAAAGAAATTATGTGTGTTTCATTGAAAACAAGACTTCTGAAATATGGGGGTTTGATGTATTTAGGGTTTGGACTATGGAAGATGATTCAGTTTTGGATATGACACGCAAAAATCAAATCAAATAATTGCTTTGATTAAATCTAATTGACATGACCCACAATTAAATGTAAATAAGAATTGAATTAAGTAATTGATATGATAAATAATCAATTGATTCAATAAGTGTTCATCACAATTCTTGTAAAAAACTAAAGAGAATTAAGAACAAAGATAATCAAGATGTCTAGGTTTTCTATTTCATAAATCTCACTCTTTAAATTGGGGCATAAGTGCAATATAAAGAAAATATGACTTATATTACTAATAAAATAAAAATTAACCACTAAGTTTCACAATGCAAATAATGAAATAAATAATTCCATAGGACCAATAATATAGACTATCACACAAACAAGCCTCGCTTGTGACTCTTACATCGACTTCTCTTTCAAAGACCATAAAAAAGAAAAATACAAATAAGTAAATGAAAAATCTTCATAATGAAGAGTAAGGTCCCTATCATCACCCTTGAATTGAAGAAGATTTGCCCTTAAATCTTCAACAACCCGACCTATTGTAACCCAAAGATTAAATAATAGAAAACTCATTAGAAGATAAGTGTCGCACGAGCTAGTTCTAAGTCGGTAGAGATTGCTCATGCAAACACTCAAAGATAGATTAGAGGGATGCCAAGGTTGTCCGGCGGAACGACTTCAATGCTTAAGTCAGTTTGTGGGTCGGTGTAGTGTTTAAGCAAACAGATGTCAGATATCTTGTTTTTCTATCTATACTATGTGTC
This sequence comes from Combretum micranthum, assembly GCA_024138025.1. Lineage (NCBI taxonomy): Eukaryota > Viridiplantae > Streptophyta > Magnoliopsida > Myrtales > Combretaceae > Combretum > Combretum micranthum. Next base: position 3,525 of record JAMXBD010004182.1, read on the forward strand.
TTAATGTTCTCTTTTTCTATCCCCCACTCCTAGTGGAGATGCGGGCTACTTATAAGGTTACAGGATTATACCAAGACAGCTATTACGAGGATCAGTACTAGGTACGAAAAAGGTACCTAAGCTGATGGACTTAACTTTATGGAGTGTGGCCGAGTAGTTGGTGTCCCCCCTATTACAAGATGCAACTAGGATGTGTATTGTTAATTGATAGGGATGATGACCTGAGGTGACGGCCCATGGTCGAGTTGGGAGACCTAGCGACCTAATGAGCCCATAGAGAAATTCCGAGGTGAGTCCTCGATGAGGAGTCAAGTCCCGCAACACCTAAACAAGGTGTCAAGTTCTTTGTGGTCGAATCATAATGAACCCCTTCCTACTGGACCTTCAAGGGCTAATAAGCTTTTAGGGCTGATAGGTCTTATGGGCTCAAGAGACCGAGTGAATTAATGGTTATATTTCACTGTCAACAATAAGTATTAATGATTAACCCTCATTAGCTCAAGAATATTGTGATACCCCTCAAATATAGATGGTGAAACTCTAATCATAGAGGCGCCTTTTGGTGCAATGGCTTAAAATTTGGCAGAACTCCAAAGTTAAGTATGCTCTAGGGAGAGCAATCCTAGGATGGATGACTTCTTGAGAAGCGCTGGTACCATAAGGACAAAATCATATGGCGTGTGGTCAAAGCCGACAATACCTCAATGGGTGGAATTCTAAAGCATTACAGGTTGTATCAGAGTAGTTCACCAACCAAAAGTGGAGGAATATGTCCTTGCTGCTTGGTGTGGTTCTAGACCTGTGTAATGAACTAATAAAAACGTCAGTTCTATAAATAGAGGAGTATGTAATACTCCTCAAATATAGATAATAGAACTATGATAATAGAGACGCTTTTGTGTGCAATAGCTTGGAGTTTGTTAGAACTTCAAAGTTAAGCGCTCTAGGGAGACCAATCCTACGATGAGTGACCTCCCGGGAGTACTGGCACCAAAATGACAAAACCCTATAGCGTGTGGCAAAAAAGGACATTACCTCAGTGGGTGGAGTTCCAGAGCATTACACATACTTCGTAAAAATCCCCTTGAAATACTTGTATTATATGGTAAGTGACAAAACCACCCTCATCTTCTTTTGGGAAAAAGAAAAAAAAAGAAAACAAAGAAACCAAAAGGTAAAATTAAAGTATGCTAAGGTTAAATGTGTATTCTTGTAAAGAAAAGAATTATAGCCCCATAAGCTTTATTAAGTGCTAATTCTTACTCTTGAACATGTAAACATCTTGACAAAAGTCACATTTATAAATTATTTATATTATTAAATTTAAAGAATCTTATTAAATCACATGCATTTTACAATATAATGTATAATTCAAACAAAAAAAAGGAAGAAAAAGGATTGCATAGTGTATGTGGTTATGATAACTAATCAATTACATGTAGTAGATATGTTAGTTGACCATTTAAGTCTTGATCTTAAAATTGGATGTCTTAGAGAGAGGTGTTGGAGAAGAAACATATAAACCCAATGTCTGAAGGCGCTTATGTGATAGCAAATTGAATACAATGTTCTTGATTTATTCTTGATCTATTATTGATAAAGGGTGTGATTTAGTATTCTACAAAATCCTTACAATTAACAATATTTGTGCAAAACTTCCCTACACTTTAAATAATTAAAATGAGAAAAAATAGGGTCTTATAGAGAGTGTTTAGCTCTTGATCTTAGTCCTTGGTTGAAGTTGAAATAAATGGACTAGACGGGTTGTTACTAAGAATCATTAATGATCCAATTTAAAGCATCTAATTATATATAGTCATGGGTTTTAAGCTTAGACATGCAATAGCTTAGGCCTAAGTCTTCATAAGTTTACAATAAAGGAAGTTCATTTTCTTTTAATATACAAGTCCACTTCTCATAGTAAGCTTCAGCTTTTTAAGGGTATATGGAACCCAAATTGACTAAAAGGTATTTTTTACTAGTGAAATAAAAAAATTGGTCCAATAATCTATATATTGTCTATTAAACCAAATCTGTCTAAGATATCGACAATTGTATTTGGTTTCTTGAACCTTGTTACTTAGTCCAAGAAATTGGTTGATGTATTAATTTGAGTTAAAAGCTTGATTATTGAAAATTCTCTCAATGCATAGTTAGTGAGGGTTTTTTTTTTTTTAATTTAACTTGGTGAGTTGTCTAGATAATTCTAGAATTTTTAATTTTGGGGCACATGCATCGTACATGTTTCCAAATGTAGATTATAATAGCATGTAAAAAGATAAGTAGCCTTCTAAAAGGGAAAAAATGCATGGGTAAATATATTTTATTATAGCTTTTTTCATTACGTTTAACTTCTTATTTTTTAATATAATTGTTTAACAACCTAAATCTTAGTACACATACTTTCCAATATCTACATGAAACACTTAATAAGCAATCATAAAAAATCGCTTAAAATTAAAGAGGAAAACGTTTTCATTTATTGATAGTATTTTAGAACATGATCTCCCAAGGGCCAATCCAACCCATTTAAAGCTTAGGCTAATCGATTGGGCTCAAGTCGAACTCTTTCTGACTCATCATAAGACTTTGAGGACTACAACATACTCTTTGACTTGACAAGTCATCCCTCTGAGGTAAGACTCGATAATACCAACTCAAATCACTTGAAACGAGTCCCATAACTTCTACTATCCTCATCAAGGAAGCAATAGGATATGGTTTTGTGGCTCAGCTCTAACATTTCCGAAGATTACTCTCTAACTCCCCACGTTTCTATGTTTTTCACAACGCTTGTAACTGTAAATAGTCTATCCCCTATAAATATCCTTTTCTACATACTTATGAAGACAAGTGCGTCACTTTAATAACTCCTTTACTTTGTTGTAGGATGAACACTGATTTGAGCACTAGAGTAGCTACACCAGACAACTCTACGATGCACTTCTATCTGTATACTATTTTGTGGGCCTTACCTCCATGGCCATAACCAAAAGGGGTATGTTCGTTTGCTATTTTACAGGAAAACACCCGCCAAACTTCCTTGTATTAGCAGTCCGTGTCCAATCTATTTATTTGTCAAATTACATTACTCCATCCGAATATTTTCTCCCCCAGAAATATCAGTTTGTGCATATTCCTCTAGGTAATAGTAGTTCATAATTAATGTTGTAGTGATTGGGAAAAATCGTAACGAACCATGCCCTAAAAGAAGGAATCCACATTTTGTAAAATACGTAAAACAAGATATCATAGTTAACCATTGAAAAAAAATTATTTGAAAACTGACTTAAATGTTAATATTTTTGAATAAATATTAAGAAATGTTGATTTCTTGTTATAATAACCTAAAATGCTGCTATTTCAAATGGATCCAATTAATTATATTAATAAGCGAGATAATTCATCCATTGCTGTATTATATTTTCTTAATTTATTTTTTATTTTTTTACTATGTTTATTATGGATATTTTATGATTTGAAATCACGTGTGAACGCCCGGAAGAATCTTGAGTGACCCAGCATTGCTTGGCTGGAACTGCAGCTCGATTTGGACAACCATTTGGTGACTTAGTCGACACTTATGTCATCCATCAGCAACTATTTGTAACTCAAGAATCCTAAGTCCAACTGTCCAACTACATGGGGGAATCCACTATCGCCGGTGGCAATGGATAGAGCGTGCGACGCTAATCTTCCCACCATTTTAAGGACACTTTTAATTGTATATCTTCCATTAAAGTTCCATTGCCATTGGCTTGTTATTTTACCTTCTGCTTCATCATTTCTCCGTATTTTTTATATGCAACTCAGGGAGAGATATAAAAGTCAAAAGTAAAGAATTCTCCAGATGATCGACTCAAACCGTATAATATGAAATGCTAGGTAATTAAATTACCTTCTATTGCCGGGGTCTAAATTGTAATTACCAACTTATTTTAATCCATATAAATCATTACAGTATATTATAAATATATTGTTTGTCATAATATAAGTGATTCCTTCAATATGACCGTTCAACCAACTATCTGACTATTAAAATCAATATAATAATTGAAATATTAACTATTTTAATAGTTCGATCACGATTGGGTATACTGTAAGTTGTTTAATAGTGACAGAACCGGCCCCATAAAAAATAACGACGGAAGCATAGATTTTCCTTATAACATAATTGCTCTTTATGCTATATGAATAATCATATACAAATAATAGTGTAATTCTATGATTCGGAACCATCTTTACTCTTTTTTTTTTATTTTTTTGAAAAATATTCTTCTTAGTCAGAATGAATTGAATGCATATATATATATATATATAAGAAAATATAAAAAAAAATTAGTAAATATATTTTATTAAAGATTTTTTACATACGTTTAACTCCTTTTTTTTAAAAAGCTAATTGTTTAGCAACCTAAATCTTAATACACATTCATTCCAGTGTCTATATGAGACGCTTGATAAAATTATAAAAAATTACATGACATTAGAAAAAAGACACTATCCCTATTTTTATTATAATAAATGTCACTTATGGTTTTCATATTTTTTATTATTTTTATCAAGCACAAATTAATCATAGAAACATCTTAAAAACATGTTTCCAAAATTTTACAATCTAAATACTTACTCATATCTAAAATAAGTTTGACATTTTGTTTATTAAATGAAATTAGAGTAAAAAAAATAACTATTCTTTGTTTTTCAGGGAAAAAAAAAGAAAATATACTTTTTGTACTACTCCTATAAAAGAATAGAAATTTTTTATCCATTTTATATTACTTGAAATAAATATTTTTTACAGCAAAAACTTAACAAACTAAATAAATAAATAATTACTAGTTAAAATATCAAATTTATTCCAATTCTTTTGACCAATAAATTTATTCCAATTCACCACACGCAACGCAATAGTGGTGGCATGTTTGTTTGCAATTTTCCCGGAAAATATACGCCAAACTTTCCCGTGTTAGCAGTCCATGTCCAGGTCCAAACTTACCTTATCTTTGTATTGAATTCTCATTATCATCGTACCAGTGCGCGTAGTACTACATCCATGTTGTCTCCTTTGTCTTCATTGTACTTCCTCTCTCTGCTTTTGCAGTACAACATGACCCAAGTTTCCAACAAAACTTGAAGACTTACAAATTTTCCATATTTTTGTCCTCCTAAACACACCCTTTTACCCGCAAACCTCAAAGACTCAAGACTTTCAAACCACCAATGTCCTCCTTCTCTTTCCTCCTTCTCCTCCTCTCTCTCCTCTTCCTTTCCTTCCTCCTCACGGCCACCGCACACGGCGGCGGTTCAGACGACGCGGATGGTGACTCTGACTCTGACTCTGGCACAACCACCACCCCAACAGACCTTCATGCAAAAAGCTTAATTCTTGTGAAGATATGGTGTCTTATACTTGTGTTTGTGGGGACTTTCATAGCTGGTGTGTCTCCTTATTTCTTGCGATGGAATGAAGGGTTTTTGGTGTTGGGTACACAGTTTGCAGGTGGAGTTTTTCTGGGTACAGCTTTGATGCATTTCTTGAGTGATGCTAACGAGACTTTTGGGGATTTGACTAAGAAGGAATATCCATTTGCTTTCATGTTGGCTAGTGTTGGGTTCTTGATGACCATGTTGGCTGATTGTGTGATTTCTTATGTTTATGGAAAGAAAGAAAATAATAATGCTCCTACTAATGGGGATTTGGAGCTTCAAGGTATGTCGTTTTATTCTCTTCCATCATAAGATTAAGATCTCTATTTTAGTTAAGTTATCTAAGTTTGATATGTTTTTGTTGAAATTAAATTAAGTTATTTAAAGGGATTCTATCCTGTACTTGATGGGATATGTTGGTAATACGTGCTCCTTTTTCCGATTGATGTGATAATGCTGTATTAGATAAATAATCATGTATTGCTTTTAATGGATCAAACAGTAGCTTGCTTTGCTCTGGATGTTAAAAATATAGAAAGTGGTTTCATAATCATACATAATTAACTGATTTTATAATCGCGCCGAATCAACAGTTAAACGGTCGATTTCTGAGCTTGGTTTTCGTTGGGTCTGATGTTTTGGTAGATTTCATTGGAGCTATTCGAGAAATTATTAGTTAGTATTTGGAACATCGGTTTTTAGTGAAGAAATATGTTGTCAACATCGTTCTCACATTGTCTTGGTTGTGATATCAGATGGTGCTGAGCCTGAAAAGAGAGGAGGAAATGGTGTTGCTTGCCATGGCGACGCAAATTCCCATTCCACGGGGCAATCCGTTTCATCTGTTAGTTCACTTGGGGACAGCATGTTGCTGATAGCAGCTCTATGTTTCCACTCCGTGTTCGAGGGCATTGCCATTGGAGTAGCAGAGACAAAAGCCGACGCTTGGAAAGCCTTATGGACCATCTCCTTACACAAGCTCTTTGCCGCCATTGCAATGGGAATTGCCCTTCTTCGAATTATTCCAAACAGGCCATTGTTATCATGTGCAGCCTATGCTTTTGCATTTGCCATCTCGAGTCCCATCGGTGTGGCTATTGGGATCATAATAGATGCCACAACTCAAGGTCCGTGGCGGACTGGATATATGCCATTTCAATGGGTTTGGCTTGTGGAATATTCATCTATGTATCTATCAACCACCTCCTTGCCAAGGGCTATGCTCCTCAGACAAAGGTTCTCGTAGACACACCTCATCACAAGTTCTTAGCAGTGTTATTCGGGGTAGCGGTAATTGCGGTGGTTATGATTTGGGACACCTGAGCTTCATCACTTCCCAGTTTCTACCTCCTTGTTCATGCAGTTGCACTTCCCAAGGATACGATTCTGATTGTTTGGAAATGATGAAAAAATGTCTAGCACTAGTAACATCAAATAGCATTTAAGGTTGGGCAGTGGCCTTAAATTTTGTGTGCAGCCTTCGAATACTAAATTCACATGCCTATCGCAAGGCTTATAGCAGTGAGTGTATGTAAAAAGCAGATTTATAAAAAGAACATTATGTTTAGATGATACAGATGCAAAATTTCGTGTTCATCAACAAGTGGTATAAGTTTAAAAGGAGTGTGCTAAACTGTTCCAGCTTTTTGAGAACCATTAACATGGTTACAACAAGTGTTGGTCGAGAAGCATCATACTTATATATGAAAAGAATCACATAAATCACATAATTTGAAACTTATTATCGGTAGTGTTTATCGCAATTGATAGTTGCTCGACGTGCTGCTTCTCTCCAAAAGTCAATCTCCAAAAAGTTCAGGCATCACAATAACCAATAAGCATCTCATTGGAGGGGTTTGATGCCAGCCATAATTGCAGCCAAACATGTCACAGGAATCCAAATCCATTGCTTTAGATTTCTGCATGAAGTAGCTTATCAAAGCAAACTGCTATAATAATAGGCCCAGCAAGATCTCCGCAGCGCACCCTGCACAGAGATGCAGAAAATCAGAACAAAAGCAGAAGTGGTGTGACTGGATTAGACTTTAATGCATGTGTTGTCCACTAGCCAGTGTCCTAATCCACATCCGGCAAGTGAACATCACCGAGCATCCGGTGTAGACTCCAGGAACCTAGCTTAGCAACAAGGAGTTGCCTAGCAGTAGGACCCCCAAAAACTTAGTAAGCAGGCCAAGCAAAACCCAGCAAAACTAACCTAGTCAAAACCCATGGCCTAGTTAGCCACTTATATTTTGCAAGCATCAGCAGGCTAGACAGTGATAACAAGTGAAGAGGTATTATATCAAGAAGTCGCAACAATTGCTGTGCTTACCAATCCACTGCCCAAGAGATGGACGGAAAAGAGTTGCACCAATCCCTGCTCCAGCTGAAGCAAAAACCAAAGATGCACCACACTTAACTGTGGTCCCATAGACTTTCCTAATAAGAATCCTAAGTTGCTCAGATGAATCAACTTCTTCAACCTCATCCTTTGAATTAAATATAGACGACAAGCAACGGTAGGTGTGGATGCCAACTTGCACAAACCAAGATGCTGCAACTCCAAGGAAGTGTCCTGTTTACTACATATTTGAGACATTAGCATAGCAGAAAGTAAAATCTCCAGCAATTAATCACAGGTATATTCCAGAAATAAAATAATAAATGGCTTGGACCTCTAAAAGTAGTCCTGCTGACCCTCCAGAAGTAAACATACGTAGGTAGTCCCCTCTGTGCCTTACGGGTAGCAGATTTTGGAGCATCTAAAGAAAGATCAAATTTTTTTGAATTATATATATCATAATTAAAGTGTGGTTGAATAGTTGGACACCTTGTAACCATGAATTGTGTGAGAACTACCTTTAAGAAGTTTCCATGCCATTCTCTGTGAAACATAAGCAACAGCAAGTCTTTCAAGAAACCGTCTAGTAGTCACAACTGTACTCTGCAAGAGGTAGCAAACATAAAAACATCACTAACAAGAGAATATTGTAAGGATGTTTAATATACAAAAGATCTATTGCCAACTTAAGTTCTTGATTTAGAACAAGCCACATTGATCCATCACTGTCATTGTGCATACAGAATTACTTTTGAAACCATGTACAACAAACAGGAAATAGACAATCAGTAAAAAAGAGATCCATACATATAGATTCTATGTTTAAGTTCATCTTCAAAGAGCAATGTCTAAGGTTTCCTCTGTGGTAATGAACATTTCTGTAATGGCCAATGGCAGCCAAGTATCCACAACGTTTCTGGATCGTGGATTCACAATATACTTCTGAGAGTACAGACATTGTTCAAACAGAGGCAATTCAAGGTGCAAAGCCATACACTAATGTTGGTGAGAGTAAAGTGCAAAAGATATTCTTGATACAACCAATAGAAAGTAAATGGATGCAACTAACCTCCCGGATGATCTGTTTCACAGACTTTTAAAGGAACAACTAAATCTACAGGTCGTTCTTCTTGGTCCTGCAAGAAGTCATCATCCTCCTCTTCTAAGGCTGCACGAGGCTCCAAAAGGGGCAAATAAAATAATAAAAATGACCTTAAGGAAGTCATTGCAAATGTCTTGGGCTCAAAAGCTGAAAAGAGTGGTTTTAACTCAATATTGTAATGCTTGCTATATCTCAGAGCATCATGATGCAATACATCCCCGATGGTCCTTTTCTCATCTGAAATGTAATCTTCAGACCAGGCTGCCCCAGCATCACAGTATGCTACTGGAACCTTAAAATCACTGCCAAGGACACAAAGCCAATGTAACCTTATCAGGATTCCCCTTTTTTTTTAATAAGAGTGGGGTGTTTGTTGGCGGGAAGGCTTTATGGTGTTAGAACAAGTTGAAAAAAAGCATGAAATGATTATTCACAAGATACTGAATGTAGATATACTTTAACCTCTTTGATTTGTCTTTTTTTCATCTTTTGGTATTATTTGGCATTGTGCTCAAATCATGTATTTCCCAAAACAAGATATCAAACAAATGAAAGTATAATCAGACATACTCCTCTAACAAAATCAAATAACTAATTTATCCAAAAATAATAATTAAATAACATATTTCCATAAAGTTGTGCTTATTATTCTTTACTCAATTTAGTTAAAAAAAGTCAAAATTTCTTTTTCTATAAAATATATTTTTGAACCTTTTTTTACTAAAACTTGCATGAACCTTCACACTCTAACCTTCAGTACTCAACTACAATCTTTATTATATTATAATAAGATACAAAAGGACAATTTATCTGAACATCAACTTTAAAAGAAAAGCCAATAAGGTACATATCCCATAATTTTTAATCGTCAAATTCTAAACAGATTTAGATCAGAATCAAAACAAGATACAGCCAAAGAAAAGCAATCCAAAAAGATCCTAAAAGATTGTGAAACCCAATTCATCAAAGGGTTTTTATCAAATAAATTTATCATAGGGATTAAGCATATCAGATATTTATTGTTGATAAATGAAACAGTAATAAAGACCCATAAAACTAAGGGAAAAACTTGGAGGACATACATAGGATGAAAAAGTTACATCGATAATTCCATGAAACTTAGTTGATTGTGCAATAAGGACCTAAGCTTGGGTTTTTTGCAATTAAGACCTTTTTACTTTCACTTTTGAGCAATTCAACTATTTTACTTTCAATTGTTAGCAGTTATAGGAATAGCCAATAGTGATTATGCAACTTGTTCTGTCTCATTGGATGTTGTCACTCCATCTTTAGGTTTCATGCTTGTTTATTTGCTGCATCCATGGGGTTTTACCAATACTATTTTCAAGTTCTTTCATAAAAAGTGCAAAACTTGAATAGCACAAAATAAAAAATAACATGTTAATTGCACAAAACAAAAATGCATATTGGCCAAGTTTCAAAGGCTCAACCAAAAGGCTCTTTACATGATATATCATGTTTTTCACTAACAGGAAATAGCTCATCAACTTCAAAAGATTTTTGCCAACCTATATCATTGTCCTCTTGTATGCCCAAAGAAATCCACAAGGCTGTCAATGTCATCCAAGGCTTCATCAGCTTAATATCAGATGGCCAGGCCATAATTTAAAAAGCCTATCCCATCTAATATGTTTTGCATCTATACCAAGCTGGAGATACCTAGCAATATTTTCCTTTGACAGTCATCACTAGATCGAAGCTGAAGCACCAGTGGTTCAGCCTCTTAAGTAGGAGAATAGCTGTTGATTCAATGTTTTTTATTTAGCAACTACTCCTCCTCAGCTCCAACATAGGAATAGAACCTCAGTAATTGGGGCTGCATAGGTTATGGACTTCTTTTCCGCAGAAACAAAGCATATTGAATCACTTTTAGATTGACAGTTTTATAAGGTTAACCTCTATACTCTTCAATGTAACAGTGCTCAGAATGACACAAAGTTCATAAGCAAAATACACTGCCATAATCTAATAGGAAACACACCTTCAACCAATCTCAAGTAGAAGATACTTGACACTTTACATATATAAGGTGTCTAAGAACAGAGCATTGGATAAGATTTTAAATATCCATTGGCTTCAATACACTATGTTTCCTCACCAATTGCAAGGGTCAATCCCACACATCTCACAACTACACTAAAACCAAATGCCCAATCCATGGGGGGCTGAAGACTCCATTTGAGAGAGCCTAGCATCAAATTTAACTTACCATCTATTCCTCACCCCAGTGGTTCGTTATACAAGCATAGCCCAATGCAAACAAGCAAAAAGCTGCACTGTGCCTTGTAAATCTTCTCCAAATACCTGACACCAAAAAAGCCATCTAACAAAACAGAGCCACTCCTTGTCCAGAAATCCATTAACTACCCAGCCCAACTTAAAACAAAGAGAAAACTTAGAAGTAACATGCCAATTGAGTTTAACCAGACCAAAATAATAAGATAGATATTCTTTAGCTTTCATGACATGTTTGATGCACTACCTCCAGCTCAATCCAATCAAGTAAAACGGTTGACAGCACATTCCTCAAAAGAGGGCTTTAGCACAGGGTTTCCAAGATAGTGTTCAACTCTATTGAATCCACAGATATATATGAGTTGTTTCAAAAGCACTGAACCAAAAACTTCTTGAATCACCCTCATAGCCCCTCCATACCATATATCACACTCCAAGATGATTGACAACCAGCCAATCAGTAATTTAAAGCTGAATTTTATATATATATATACCAAGCTAAACATTTCAACGAGTTAGTCTTAATAAGTTAGGGAGTCAGGCATTATCCCACTGGTTCAGCAGTGTTCGGGTTAGCACTACTACCATTGGTTAACTATTATATTTATTACACAACACAAATCACATACTATCTAAAATGGTCCCTTGCCCTCATATACCATCTCCTACCTTTTCAGATGAATTGTTGGTTGCACTATCATATTCAGATCCACCCCATTTTCAAAAAGTTTCAAGAACTATCCTGAATTTTTTTTTCTACAATATATTTATTTATTTAGTTGGGCAAAATCCTAGGTCCGCTACTGATTCAAAGATTCAAGCTTTAAGCAATGCTAAGTCACTTATCACCATTTAACACAATCACAAACAATCAAGCTGAAATAAGGAGTAAAGTTAATATCACGAGTCCTATATACACATCAATGAATGAAGAAGAAAAGGTATTGACGTTGAATATAGAATACCCAAAAAGAAATCTTGCAGCAAAGGGAGTGGTGGCGACGACGGAGGTGGCAGCAGCGGCGGAGACGGCGGAGGCGGCAGAGAAAAGCCCATGGGAGTGGAGAGCTTGAGATGTGTGAAAGTTGGGATTTTTTCTGACAAGTTCGAGTATTAACGATATTCCACTACTCATTGTGGTCGTCCTGTGTTTGTTTGGGTTGTCTCTTCTTCTTCTTCTTCTTCTTTGTTGGAATGAGAGTATTAAGAAAGAATGGACCTTGTCGCCATGAGTTTTGAGGGGGCTTTCAGCTTTTGGAGGTTTTTGGGTTTTCTCTGTTTTTTTTTTTTTTTTCTCCTGCTTTCCAAGAAAGTGACCAGTAAGGGATTGGTCGCAGAGTCCGTCGGATGAGATTAAATAATAAAATAAAAAGAAAAATTAAATAAATCTGTAAAGCATCAGTCATTATTTATTATAAATATAATTTTTACTCTTTTCATATTTCATCTTTTTGCTTTTTTTTTTTTTTCATATTATCATCTTACGATAGTATTGTTATTTTACCTTATCGTTTATTACTTTTTGGTGATGTAATTATTACATAGTTAAAAATCATTATAATGTGCTATTTAGCGATACAACTACGTGGAGTTTCGTTAAATCATATGAAATCATATGAATCCAATCCACTACTCCGTGCGGTTTATAAAATTTGATCTTATAATCTTATAGGATATTGAATGTAATATCAAATCGCACATTATAATGTTTTCTTCGGAACTTAGAACTCGTACAAATATATTTTTTTTCTTTTTTTTTTTTTTTTAAACTTGTTTTGAAATTTAAATAATAAATTAAAGAGATAGGCTATGGTTTTTAGTGCATGTTGTATGGTGAATAGTGTGGTTTGTCTTTATGTGGACTAGAGAGTAGAGACTAAGGTTAAGTTAATTTAATAAATGTTTTCATTTTTTATTTTATTTATGAAATATACCGGGTCGGGTTATTCATCGTGTATCTTATGGGATCCAAACCGAACCCTAAAATCGTATATATTTTTTTACTATATATCCAAATCTAACCATAAAGTAGATTAGGTCAGTATGAAATCTTATAACGGTCCACAAATTATATACCTAGCATTATTAAAGGACTCTTCAATACTTTGGGGTGCTTGTAATTCAACACCATGAACACTGATTACTAAGATTGCAAAGTCAGTCAAGTTTTTTAAAGTTTAAACTTAATTCATTTAAAATTATTGAGCTTGAGCTTGAGTTTGAATTGAGCTTTTTATTAAGCATCAAATTTAGATTAAACTTGACTTGTTTAAAATCAAGCTTGGGTTGTGCTTTTTATCAAGTCTATAAGCTTTTATCGACCTAAGCTTAAGTTCAACTCATTTAAATAGCTTATTTTCTAATTTTTTGTAAGCCTAAAAATGAAATATATTTATATATATAATACACCATAAATATAAAACTTATAAATTTGATATCAAGCTTATTCATAAGCTGTCCCACGAGTATAAATTAAAGCTTGAGTTAGACTTATTTACTTATTAAGCTCAAATCAAGCCAAATTCGAATAGCTTACGCAATACAATTCGTATCCAGCTCTACTAATTATTAAAAAAATTAAAGCAAAAGGCTTTACAATTTATGATCTAATCATATATATTTGAAGCTTTACCTTTTAGAAAATTCCATAATCCACCTCATCCTTTTTGAAACTAGTCTTTTAAATCAGATTTTTCTACAGAAAAATATATATTTACAGTTTCTAAGTTATTAAATTATTCATATTTATATAGCCCTAATTAAATCATTAAAACATCTATTAAATTGATTTTTTATAACTATTAACGGACTGATTATCCCACTGAGGTATGGTAAGAGTCTCCTTACCAAAATATATTCTACTCTTCTCGTCTGTTACAATTGTTTCCTGTTGAATTATCATATTTTCAAATACTAACAGCAAGTTAATGCCGATAGATTTCCAAATGTTGCTATTATTATATTTATGATATTACCATAAATGCTATATTTAAAATATATATTATGACATCTTTGCAACTCTTCATATTTTCCCATAAATTTTGTCTTTTTAATTCTCTTACTTTTTTTTGGCCAATTAATTCTCTTACTTTATAGTGACAAATGAATGATGAAACAAAATGGAAAATATGTGTGGCAGAGCTATGAGCACCATTCTTCCTATGGTTTTATTTCAGTCTTTGTCTTTTACCCGAAAATATAGGAAAATGGGGTTGGAAGTGTTTTACTTTGCAATTTCAGCGAATTAATGTCTGAAATTTCAAACATTGTTTTTTTTTTTTGTCTTTAGAGACAATAATATGAACAAAAAGTAAAAATAGACACAAAAAATACAAATTTAAAAGTTTAAACACTAATTTATTCAAATTACAAAATAAAAACACTTTCAATGATTTTTTTTTTTTTGAAAATCTATAGTCAATCAAATCTTTTACCGATGCTTTTCATTAAAAACGACATGATAATTCAAAATGACGATTAATGATGGGAATTTGAGTTGATTAGGTGTTCTAGCCAATCTCTTTTAAAATAAAAATGCTTTCTAAAAAATTTGTACAATAGCTTGAAAAGAGTATACAATTACAAATATATACATATATATATACAATTATCTAAACTAAAAATTTGAGAAAAATTTTATGTTCAATGATATACTAATTTCTTTTATAAACAATTTGATTATATATTAGTGATGGTTTAGAGTCGCAAAAGTTCTTCTAACATTCATCATAAACAATCCGACCTATTATCAGTGTTTCTAAACCAGGAAACGGCCCGTAGATGGCTAGTCCAAGCCGGCTATGGTAGAACCTTACGGTTCTTCCCCAAAAACTGTTTGACTTAGTAGCTTTTGAATCGCTGGTTCAAGAAGCGGCAAAACTAATGGTTCTCACGATTTCATGTTACAAAGTAAAAGAAAAAAAAAAAAAAAGAAAGGAAAAAAAAAAAAAGAAATTCTAAAAAAGTTATTACTAAAAAAATTTATTTAAACTATTTTTACTTGAATAGTAAAAATAAATTTTCTATTAATGACATTTATTGTGTTGTTATTAATAACATAAATCATAAATATATTTTAAATCATGTGTTATTTAGTTTAAATAGATTTCTAACCAGTTTTTTTTTTCTTCACAATGTGTGATTTATATTTATGTTTGTGAGACTTATTTGTATGTTTAATATTTTATAATGTCATATTATAACATAACAACTAAAAATATGCAAGTGATTGCTAAATTTTTTTTTTAACTAAAGTGCTACAAAAAAATTATCGTTGGACTCAATATTATTTTAATTTTAAAGTTTGTTTTGCATTTTTTCTTATTTAAATTAAATAAGATCATTTAATTGATTTTTCTTTTAAATTTCTTGATTTCTGATTTTAGAGGAATCAAAACCAAACCGTGGGACAAGCTCTCATGAATCCGGCTCCATTCTACCAATTAACGAGAATCAATGGTTTAGGTCCGATATGGACCCAAATCAATCCGTAAGAATGTCTAATTCAATACAAAGTTTAGATCAAGTCCTTAAATAAGCACCGGTTATATCATCTTTTATCTTTTCACATGTCATTTATTATTTTCTCTACAGTTAAATTTTTGTCACTATTCATGAAACTAGTCATTACTAAGAAACTCCTTTTAAACATTTTATGAATAAAGTAGATAAGCTTTTTTTAGAGTTCTTTGTGTAAAGACCCCATAGAAATCTTTAGAGATAATTTCTAATTTTATTCTTTCTATATATTCGATGATAATTCAACTTTGACATGCATTTATTTGTCTACAATTATCATATTTCACTATTTATTTATAAAAATAAACATTACTAAGAAACTTTTTTCAATAATTTTATGAATAAAACATAAACATTGATTGAAACTTTTTCGATCGTGTGAAATAATCAAACTGAAAAATCATCATGCAAAGAATCACCGTCTTCTCCATAATTTTGCACAAGTTAAGAAGGAACAATCTAAACGAAAAAGAGCATTATTTCGATGGGGCATATGAAGAACCATTTGAAAAAATAGCTAAGAAATAAGATAGAATAAGTCATTAGTATTAATAGTAGGGATGCAACTAGGGCAGGTCATTATAGAGTACCCGAACTGGTTGAAATACTATAGGGTTTCGGGACGGATTTTGGAATTAGAAAAAAAAAACTGATAAGTTATCTGGTCGAGTTTCAGGTTTATATGTAATCTGTTGGGAAAACCCGACTCAACATAAATTTAAAATGTAAAAAAAATTAAAAATATTAAGTTATTAAGTCGATGATCCCATTTATACTCTATGTATGTGAAAGTAAGTGAAAATGAAGTGTTTGCATCCTTTTATAAATATTACTATCTAAACTACATTCTTTCAATATAAGTGTTTGCATTATTAATAACTTAAAACAAAATTCATTCTTTTGCTTTTTTTTCTTTAAGAAAAAAAATTGAAATTTTTAGAGTCGGATCGGGTTATGGGTTCCTTAAAACCCTATCGGGTTGGGTTTTGGGAATGATAAAAAAAAAAAAAAAAACCAATAAGATTTTTCTTGGGTTCTAGGACACCCATTAAGAATCAAGTCAAGTTTAGGTTTCAAAAGACCTATCCTAAAGTCGTATTTGTTGTATCCCTAATTAGTGGTACCTTTTACATTGACTTGTTTTCTTCCGATTGATGTTCTAGAAATTATAAATTATAGTTTGCTTCTATAAGAATAAATAAATTAATAATTTTTTCCTACATGTTCTTCCATAGAAAAAGGATGCTTATAAACATAAAATATATTTATATTTACTGTTTTATAAAGAAAAATCTCTTACAAGAATAATTAGAATCGTTATATATGTATGTTATGGATTTCTACCTAGTTGAATAGGCATAATAGAGGAAATTGTATATCTAAACTTTATTAGTTTTCAGGCTTTCCCCTTTATATGTCTGTGAATTACTCAAAAATTCTATGCATTAGATAAAGAGGTAATACGAGCCATTTAGATTCATGGTTACTCCAAACCTTAATAAACATCAACCTATGAGAGTTTTCCAACATTTGGAAAAGTTTAGAGCAACAAGAACATGTTTATTAAAACCGTACTCTATACAACCATATGCTTTATCAAATTCCAATTTAACAATTATTTAACATTTCTTTCCCAAATGGCACATTAACTCCCAAATACTTAGTTTATCAATAACATTCCTGCAAAAAATAAAGCTAGATTAAGTCAAAGAAATTAAGGATCTGTTTGGATGGTCTGTTTTTCATCTGTATTTGTATCTTTTTCAAAATTATATGTGTAAATATGTCCAATTTGCATATATATTTTATCTATATTTGATCTATTTGATATTTTAATGAGAACTGCCAACTTTTTTTTTATCTATATCTATTTCTTGATAAATAATTTATTAGAAAAAAGTTTAAAAAAAGTGTTTGTATCTGTCAGAAAAAGCTAAACAAACAGACCCTAAATCATTTCGGAATGGCCTACACTAGTTCGGCAGGATTTTTAAGACAACCTTTTATAATGTGGTGAAGAAACTAAATGATCTTGAAATCTTGGTGGTCATCGGCCTTATTATGCTTCAGAATAAGGATTGGTAATGTCTTATGTAATTTTAGAGGAAATTTGTCCCTATAAGATGTCTACAATAACCTGTCTCATTATCAGGTTCGATGATATAACAACATTCTTAAGAGAATTTAGCAAGCATTTCAATTAACTTCATGAGTCTTAATAGGCTTTGTACTTTGAGTAGGATGTTCATCTCCTGCATTCTCAAAACTTTCCCTAAAATTGCTTTAAGTTTACCTGTTAAGAAGTTCCTAGCAATTGGCTATCTAGGTTCCATTTGCATACTAAATTCCTTTTAGGTGGAGAAGAGTTTCGAGAAAATTAAGTTATATCTTGGTTGGAAACTCTTCTACTTTTGTGATCCAATAATTTCCTTATATGTTAAAAAGGTCACTAATTTTTCGGTTCAAAGAGTACATGCATAAAAAACAGAAACATTTTTGCTTTTTATGATGAAATCTTCTATCTGCCTCATTGTTAATAAGTTTCTAGTTA
This sequence comes from Combretum micranthum, assembly GCA_024138025.1. Taxonomy (NCBI): domain Eukaryota; kingdom Viridiplantae; phylum Streptophyta; class Magnoliopsida; order Myrtales; family Combretaceae; genus Combretum; species Combretum micranthum. The sequence goes on from JAMXBD010004182.1 coordinate 21,723, forward strand.
GTTGCATGGCTGTAAAAGCAACAATTTTTATTTTTATGATGATTCCGAATATCTACCCATTCCACTTCCCCAGGTTTTTTGTTGTCATTCTTGTTGTTGTTTTTTCTTAATTAATTAATTAATATTTTTAAGTTTTTAAGCTACTAACGATGGAATGCAAGAGGAATTGAACGAAAACCTACAAAAGCTTGAACACATTGGCAAGGCATGAAAATGCCATATAGTGGTTATGGTCTATCTAAAGGTTAAAGTTGGTATTTGTTAGAATGATGAGATGATTTTATTTGTAGGATTGACAAATATAAAAAAAAAAAAAAAAAGGTTTACTGTATGTGGAGTTTTAATTAACATTGCCCTAGGCCCAATCTATTTTAGTTTTGAGAATATCTTCTAGTTTTATATTTTGAGTTGGGCAAAGTGGGTAATTGGGTCGGGCTAGCCCGGCCCAACCTGCTTCTAAAACCCGTGACTTAAACAGGTTAGATTTTCTCGATCCGAGCCCGTCCTGCATTAGCACTATGTTAAACAGGCTGAACCATGGGCCAAAATTAATTTTTTTTTATTTTTTAATATTAGTTTGTGTGAAAATTAGAATATTTATATATTTTAAGATTTTGTACATATTAACGACTAATTTTATTAATATTTTTATTACTTATGTATAAAAACAATTTTTAAAATAATTCATTAGATATCATATTATATTTAAATTAATAAATATATATATTTTAAAAAATGTTATAATACTTATGGACCTTATGGTTCATGTATCAATTTATCTTTTTTCATAACACACATAAATAATCATTAATATGTTATTGTTTTTAAACTTCTTCTTCTTCTTATTCCTTTTTTTTTTTTTTTTTTTTGCCCATGGGCCAAACCGGCCACGTCTACCTTAGCCCGCGGGTTAAATAGGCCGAGTTAATTTGGCCTGCTTTTAAAAAAGCTAAAAAAATTTTGCCGTAACCCGTTTTTTTAAGCGGGTTGACTGGTCAACCCATAAGCTGTGGCCCATAATCCTAACTTTATTTATACTCTTATTTACAAGGTTTACCTTGGTCCCTCAAGACCTAATGGCACGTTTGATACGTAGGAATGAATCAGAATAGAATTGTAATTCCAACTTCCATTTCTTTCCCAATGTTTGGAAGCGTTTTTAGAAGCCAGGATTACGATTCCTTAGAATTAATGATTCCATCTTTGAAGTGGAATTTGAGTCCGCCTTTGAGAAGGCAGAATTGTGATTCTACTCCATTCCATTCTTATTAATTATAAGTAATGTAATTACTTTTTTATTCTATTAAATATTCATATTTTGCACTTATTATTAAGAACATTCCTGATAATTACACTTTTTAGCCATTCCATTCTATGTAATCTTTCAAACATAGGAATGTATTTGTCATTCACAAACTTATTCTATTTCATTTCAAATCATTCCTGCATACCAAACGCAACATAAGTCCATGAGTCCACAACTATTGATGCGTCACTAGTAAATTGTGTACTATATCCAGTAACCCTCTCTCTTTTTCCCCTAATTTTTATTTTTATTTTCATGATGATTCCTAATATCTACCCATTCCACTTCTCAGGATTTTTGTTATCATTATTGTTGTTGTTTTTTCTTAATTAATTAATTAATTATTTTTAAGTTTTTAAGCTAATAAAAGGATGGAATGCAAGAAGAATTGAACAAAAACCTACCAAAAGCTTGAACACATTGGCAAGGCATGAAAATGCTATATTATGGCCTATCTAAAGGTTGAAGTTGGTATTTATTAAAAAGATGAGATGATTTTATTTGTAGTATTAACAAATATGAAAACGAAAAAGGTTTTACAGAATGTGGAGTTTTAATAAACATTACCTTTGACCTGATCTATTTTAGTTTTGAGAACATCTTCTACTTTTATACTCTTATTTACCAAGTTTACCTTGGTCCCTCAAGACCTAAGTCCATGAGTCCACCACCATTCATGTGTTACTAGTAAATTGTGTACAATATCTAATAACCCTCTATCCCCTTCCTCGAATTTTTATCATTTGAAAAGCTTCAGTAAAATTCTATATAATAAGCCATTGTCCATCTATGGTGTTGACACTTTCTAGGTTACATTACATGATCTTTCTATCTTGAAACTTAAAGGTTAGCATGGATTATAGACAAAAGACAAATCAAAGTGAAACTTATTCTCATGTCATCTTTCCAAAGTTCATGATTTAGACTGCTCCTATTGAATCTACTTTGTAATATATTATGAGTATATGCAAAAGTCCTGTCTTTCAATAGGTAATATTTAGAACTCGTTTTCGAGATATCTTTATGAACTTTATCATCATTATCAATTTTAGTTCCCATCCAACACATGGATATAGTGTTTGTTTGAATGAATGCACCATAGGCAAGATATGTGCAACATCAAAGGAATGTTAAACGTTGCATGGAGGGCTCTTGAGCAAAGATGTACAAATGGGTTAGGCTCATTGAAAAAACTTGTTTAAACCCATCGAAAAAATGAGTTAGAGTTGAAAAATTCAAGTTATTTGAAAAAGTAAGCTAATTAGGCCTAACCATTTTATGCTTGCATTGTCATCATACATGTCTATTCTCATCGGTTCAAAATCTGATATAGGTTGTAGAAATCCTCGTTAGTGTAGTCCACTTGATGAATTAAGCTTCCCTACTGTTGCTAATTTATAAACAATCCTAGATATAATTATCCTTCCAATGTTGGTGTCTCCTGATAAGCTTTGCCTAAAATTTCTTTTGGTCTTCTCAAGTTCACCATCATTATTTGTCTTAGTTCCCCTATTGTACGGATTTACTATTCTTTTGAATAAACGGACCATAACCTAAACTTATGACATCAAAGGAATTTTAGGTGTTTTATAGAGGACTCTTAAGTAGAACTATGCAAACCATTTAAGCCCAATGGTCGAATGCTCTCACCATTTTAGCACATGGGAAAAAAAAAAAAAGAAAAAGATGAGCTAAGGTTGAAAAATTTAACTCATTTAAAGAATAGACTACTCAAGCTCAATGTATCCCATCAATTCAAAATTCACTATGGGTCTTTGAACTCCTCTATAATATTGTTTTGTTTATGATTTATTTCACTTTCTCCTTGTCATTTCTACTTTATGATATGCTTTAGATGTGTTCTCATTCTCAAAAAATACTCTCTGTCAATAAACTATATTGGGAACTAATTATTGAAGCATCTGTAGTGGGGTCCGTCAATATTATCTATTTTAATTACCTCATCACCTACTCAAGTAAATCCACTATAATCTAAATGTGTATGATTTTTAGGAAATATTAGAACTTACATGGAGACTTGTAAGTAAATCCAGATAACTTACATGGTTAACCTGTTTGGCAACCCTAATTAATTCACCCTTCCTCTTTCTTCTCTCTTCTTTTTGTAATAAATAAATAAATATTGAAATTAACAATTAAAAGGTTGAGATCGAAAATGTTGGTAGTTCGATTTCGGTAGAAGATGAAATGAGTGTTAAGCTTGGACTTGTATATTAAGCCTACAAAACAAAAAAAGGTCACTTTAATACTTAGAGATATTAGGGTTGTAAGAGTGGCGTACTTGCCTTCTAGAATACATAATGGAGATATTTATAGGAGACAAGCCCTTATCAATTACTATATCATGCAATCATAAAGAAGTGAGGACTTAATGACAGTTATCACGAATGTAATATACGGAAATAAAGATGAAAAAATAATGAATTATGAATTTTGAGATGATATAGGATGAGTTTAAGGTCAAAACAAGTAAATTGTAAAGGTTTAAGTTTGATTGTCGAATGAATATTAAAATTCGGATTTCTGCAATTTTTGACAGATTCAACATCGCCTCCTGGAGAATCTATGCCGCAGGCATAGAGATGGCATAGGAAGAAAACAGTAGCGTTTTTCTTAACGCTGGGTGGAACGCCGTCGGTGTACACTAGGGTTTCTCTTAACGCCGGCTAGGAACGCCGCCAGCGTAGGGCATGGATTTGCCGATGTATGTAGTAGGATCAAAGTTCTGGAATTTCAAAGCCTCGATGAACGCCGGCAGCACTTGTGTAAATTTTGCTAGCGTAAGGTGTACGCCAGCAAGATTTAAACGTACGCCGCCTGCATAGAGCCAGCGTATGACCAAATTCTATAAATACAAGACGCGAGAAACAGTTTTAGATAGAATTTCTTTTATCATATTTTCTTGCGTCAAAAAGGGTTTTGGAGTGTTCTTGGAGATCTAGGGTTAAAGAATCATTCGAAGTGTATTTTTGATCCAAAGTAAGTGATTTTAACCTTCTTTTATGGATTATATACGAATTCATATGAGTTTGCTTATGGTTTTGTTGTGTTCTTGAAGGAAAAACGTGAGAAAGATTTAGATCTCGGATTAAATCTGTCTCGGTTGGATAATGAGTGAGTTTTGTGATTAAAACAAGTAAGTATAATGTTCTCATATCATATTTATACGAATTTCATGCAAATTCTAAGCATTTTATGATTTGTTTGCATGAAAGAATCCCTAGATTTGGTTGGGATCCGAATTTGTGGATGTGAGTCGAGTTTTGGTGATCCAAATCAGTAAGTTTCATCTTTTCGTTGATGAAATTAAATAATGTGTGATTAGATGATCATTATATTTTCTTGTTGTCATATAATATTAGGGTTTTGGTGAAATATTCAGAATTTATGGAGTTTTGTGCAGTTCGTTGTTGTTTTTGAGGATATTTGTGGAGGTTGATCGGAGTAGACGATACAGATAGTGGAGATTTCTTTTCAGGTTAGGATTTCTGGAAGTTTAATGTTTGTTAGAAAACGTTGATAATGTGTTCATATATGTTGATGTATATATACGTGTTGTAACAGGATATTTGAAGTTTGTGGAATTGTTATTGGTGTGAATATAGGAATTTGTGGAGTTCGAGTTATCTTTGTTATTGTTGGTATCAGATTTTGAGGATTTGATTTATATTCTTGAAATTGAGAAAGATACAATCAATCCTTGCTTGTTGTTTTTGCTTATAAATTAGTATTGCTTGAATGATCGTAGGAACAAAATTTCATAATAAATCTAATTATAATCGGTTTAATAATTGTCTGTTTGGTTGTGATTGGCTTTGACTAGTAAAGACCTGGCAGACAGTGATACTGGTGAGGCATTCTGATGATCTTGGTGTGAGGTTGTCCCTAGTGGACTAGTGCCTTGATATGATTCCGGTAGAATTAGGTGTTTTGGATTCAGGGTAAATTGAGGAGTATCCACTCATCCATATATGTATATGATAATTATTTTCAAAGAGTTGTTTGTTTTTCAATGGGGTCTAAGTAACTCCGAGTTCGAAATTAGAGTATACCTAATACTAGACTGTATTGTTTTGTTGGCTTAAGAAAGATAATAATATGACGGTTCGCATTAGTTTAAGTTGCATGAATTATTTGCCTGTTGTATGTGCATATGCATTTGTTTTTTTATTGGAGTTATCGTACTGGGCATTGCTGCTCATTCTTTTAAATTTCAGGTACATGTGAAGAAGATATAGTATATGATCTTTTCGGATATGAATTATTCTTTGATAGTGGAGATGGCGATAGTGGACCCGACTACCTAGTAGAGAGCTAGTCTTCAGATATCAGGATTTCTAAAGAAAAGACACGTTTAGATCAATTGAAGTTATAGTTAGATGTTTATGTTGGTTTTAAATGAAAAGATTTTAATGTAAACAGTTTTTAGTTTACGTTGAATTTTGTTGGCTGATGTCAACTTGGATTTTATGCTTGAACCAGGAGTTTATGTTTTATGAAGTTTATTGTTTTTAGGTTTCGTATCCTGTGAGATACCTTATGTGTGTTTATAGGTGATAATCATATTATTGTGGATATTAGAGCCTTTGCGTGTCCTATATAAGAGAGGATACGTGGTGGGTTGTAATACCTTATTTTAGGGCGTTACAGCTTATTTGGTATCAGAGCTATAGGTTTTGAATCATATAGATTTAAGTTTTGATTCCTTAGGACAGTGAGAGTTGAGGAGTGGGGTAGAATCATAGGTTTGTTGTTTAGTTAAGTTTGATGTTGTCTTATGGATTTAAGTTTTGATCTTGAGTCAGATACCCTTATTTTAATCTTGTGGTATTTTGTTGTGTTAAAATGCCTCCAAGAAGAAGAATTCCTGAGGAGAATTTGGGGCGGCAACAGGATGAGCAGCAGGCTCAGAATCAGGACCTGCCACCATCTCCACCTATTGGACAGCAGGTTTCGGTTGATGCTACACAGCTTATGCAAGCTGTGAATGCTTTGTTAGGAGTGGTTGGTCAACAATAGCAAGATATGATGAGGGACATGCAAATGGTCCAAGAAAACGCTGAAGCTTGGAGACAAAAGACTCAGAGACTAAATGGGAATGGAGGGAATGGAGCTAGGCATGTAGATGTGCTTGGTTTGAATAAATTTTTGGACTTAGTGCATAAGTTTAAGCCAGTACCAGGTAAACCTCTCGAAGCATAGTTGTGCATGGAAGAGGTTGAGAAGACATTTGCTGCTCTAGATATTCCAGAGAACAAGAAAGTTGAATATGCCTCCTATTTGCTGACTGGGAGAGCCAATAACTGGTGGTTGAGCACCAAAAGACACATGACTGGTATGATTACATGGTGAATGTTTCAACAGGCCTTTTACAAAGAATTCTTTCCTGACAATGTTAAGCAGAGAATGCTTCAAGAGAATTATACTCTGTAGCAAGGGAAGATGACAGTAGAACAATATGAGGTGGAATTGCACAGATTGATGAGATTTCTACCTGATGCTCTGAAAGAGAGTGAAGAGGCCAAGGTTAGCAGATTCATCACTGAACTAGAGTCTAAGATACAGTATCAAGTGAATTTGATGGATTTGGACAACTATTCAGCTGTGGTGAACAAAACCAAGACAGTGGAGCAGGGCTTGAGCAGGATTAGAAGCCGTGAGCTACAGAGGAATCAGGTATTTTTGGCCAAGAGGCCAGCAATTGGTGTACTTACAGAAGATAGAGGCACGAGGCCTGTCACTCAGACTTTCAGGCCAGCAGTGCATAATACAGATAAAAGATGCACTAGATATCTTGGACCACATGATGTGAAGGATTACGAGTGGGTAGAGAATGCTTGCTTTTCTTGTGGTAAGCTGGGACACAGAGTAATACCTGCACAGACAAAGTCATTCCACAGGTTTTCTGCTTTAAGTGTGGGCAGAGGGGACACGGAGCTGTAGATTGTAAATGAGAGGACTATGGCAGAGTTTATTCGAGCTAGGGGCAGCGAGCACCAGCAAAGGTTTATGCTTTACAGCATAGTGAGACTTCTAGTGTAGACACTGTCGCGGGTATGTTTTCTATACTCCTGCATAATGCATATGTGTTGTTTGATACTGGTGCCAGTTTCTCTTGCGTTTCTAAAACTTTTATGTCTGTTTGTGGTATATCTGTTGAGTTTATGTCGGGATGTGTATTTGTTAGTACTCTTTTGGGAAGTGAGTCTGTATTGAATAAAATCCATAGGAATGTGGATATTGAGATAGAGGTTAGACATCTACCTGTAGATTTAGTGGTGCTGGATATATTAGATTTTGATGTGATTTTGGGTGTAGACTAGTTGGCATGATTGATTGCCATAACCTGGTAGTAGAATTCAATTTGCCCGATGGTGATCAGTTTGTTTATAAGTTGGTAATGCAAAGACCTCCAGTTTTACCTACTTATGAATTGTGGGAAGGATCAGTTTTGGCTGCTATGGTGAAAGAAGATAAGAAGGAGATAATGTTGTTGGATGTTTCGATTGTATGTAAGTATCCAGAAGTTTTTTCAGAGGATCTGCCTGGATTACCACCAGAGAGGAAAGTGGAGTTTAGTATTGACTTGATACCCGGTACTGCACCGAAATCAAAAGCTCCTTATCGAATGGCTCCTATAGAACTTGCTGAGCTTAAAGTGCAGTTGGATGATTTGTTGAAAAATAAGTTCATTAGACCTAGTGTTTCACCTTGGGGAGCTCCAGTTCTGTTTGTCAAGAAGAAGGATGGCAGTATGAGACTGTGCATTGATTACAGAGAATTGAATCAGGTGACAGTGAAGAACAAGTATCCCTTACCACGAATTGATGATCTGTTTGATAAGTTGGCAGGAGCTTCAGTGTTCTCAAAGATAGACATGAGATCTGGATATCATCAGTTGAGAGTGAAAGCTAAAGATATTCAAAAGACAGTTTTCAGGACACGGTATGGACACTATGAATTTGTTGTCATGCCTTTTGGGCTCACCAATGCACTAGCAGTATTTATGGATTTGATGAACAGAGTCTTTAGAGAGTATCTTGATATGTTTGTGGTAGTCTTCATTGATGACGTATTGGTGTATTCAAGGACTAAAGAGGAGCACGAAGAACATTTGAGATTAGTTCTGACTAGATTGAAGGAAGAGAAATTATATGCGAAGTTTTCAAAATGTGAGTTCTGGTTAGAACAGGTGTCTTTCTTAGGACATGTTGTTGATGGTAGCGGGATATCAGTGGATCATGAGAAAGTCAAAGCAGTTGTTGAATGGCCATGACCCAAGACTGTGATGGAAATAAGAAGTTTTTTGGGAATGGAAGGATATTACAGAAGATTTGTGGAAGATTTTTCCAAAATTGCCAGTCCTTTGACCCGGTTAACACAGAAGGGAGTAAAGTATCAATGGAGTGAAAACTGTGAAGCTAGTCTTCAGTTGTTAAAGAATAAGTTAGTATCTGCTTTAGTGCTAACTTTACCTATGAATGGTGAGGAGTATGCTATTTATAGTGATGCTTCTATACAAGGTTTAGGATATGTGGTGATGCAGAGAGGTAGGGTTATAGCATATGCTTCCAGACAGTTAAAGCCCTATGAGAGGAATTATCTTACTCATGATCTGAAACTAGCAGCAGTCGTGCATGCTTTGAAGCTATGGAGACACTACCTTTATGGGGAAGGATGTAAAGCATATACAGATCACAAAAGTTTAAAGTACATCTTTACCCAGAAAGAGTTGAACATGAGATAAAGAAGATGGTTGGAACTGATAAAGGATTTTGATATTGATATTCAGTATCATCTAGGAAAGGTGAATGTAGTAGTCGACACCTTGAGCAGAAAGAGAATAGAGAATCTTGCAGTTTTGATCACAACGGAATGTCATCTCATTGATGATATGAGGAAGCTTGAACTAGAAATAGTCACAAGACAGGTACGTGAAAGATTGGCTAATGTGAGAATTCAACCTACTCTTATGAACAGGATCAAGACAGCTCAAACAGATTATTAGAGTATTTTAGATATAAAGAAGAGAATGGAGATAGGTCGAGCACCAGAGTTTTATGTGGATGATGAAGGAATTCTTAGGTACAAAGGGAGATTGTGTGTGCTAGTGCAAGGAGAACTTAAGAAGGAATTGTTGAAGGAAGCGCACTACTCCATTTATTCCATTCATCTTGGAGGGAACAAGATGTATCAAGATTTGCAAAAACTATACTGGTGGAATAATATGAAAAATGAGATAGCGGAATATGTATCCAAGTGCCATACGTGTCAAATGATTAATATTGAACACAGAAAATCGGTAGGTGAGTTGAAGCATTTACCAATACCACAGTGGAAGTGGGAACATATCACGATGGATTTTGTTTCTGCTTTACCCAAGATAAGAGATAAGTTTGATTCAATTTGGGTCATTATGGATCATCTCACAAAGATAGCTCACTTTATACCTATTAAGACTCGTTATAAGTTAGAGCGTTTAGCACAGTTGTACATCAAGAAGATTGTGAGATTACACGGAATACCAATAACAATCATGTCGGATAGGGATACCGGATTTGTTAGGAGATTCTGGAAAAGTCTACATCAAGCTTACAACAATAGTTATCAAGTGTCGATTTGCATGCCTCCATACGAAGTGCTTTATGGCAGGAAGTGTAGATCACCTATTCATTGGGATGAAGTGGGTGAAAGGCAGTTGTTGGGACTCGAATTAATCCAAGATGCAGTTGACAAGGCCAGTTTGATCAGACAAAAGAGTTATGCGGATAAATGAAGAAGACCCTTGGAATTTCAAGTGGGTGAGCACGTTTTACTAAAGATTTCACCAACAAAAGAAATTGTCAGATTTAGCTTAAAAGGAAAATTAAATCTTCGATATTTGGGACCATATGAGATTTTTGAAAGGATAGGTGACATGGCTTATAGATTAGCTTTACCGCCTGATTTGGAGGGAGTGCATAATGTGTTCCACATATCCATGCTTAGAAAGTATGTCGGAGATCTAGAAGAGATAGTAGCACTTGAACCGTTGGAAGTGCAGCCGAACCTTACGACGATTGAAAAGCCGATCAGAATTGTGGACTCTACGGAGAAGATTTTGAGAAGTAAGGTGATCAAATATGTGAGAGTGCAGTGGATTAATCAAACTGAACGTGAAGCTACCTGGGAGCTAGAAGAAGACAAGAGAATGAAATATCCAGAGTTGTTTTATTAATCTAGGTAAATTTTGAGGACGAAAGTTCTTTTTTAGGAGAGATGTAATATACGGAAATAAAGATGAAAATATAATGAATTATGAATCTTGAGATGATATAGGATGAGTTTAAGTTCAAAACAAGTAAGTTGTAAAGGTTTAGGTTTGATTGTAGAATGAATATTAAAGTTTGGATTTCTACAATTTTTTATAGATTCAACGTCGCCTCCTGGAGAATCTACGCCACTGGCATAGAGACGGCGTAGGAAGGAAATAGTAGCTTTTTTCTTAACGCTCGATGGAACGTCGCCGGTGTACACTAGGGTTTCTCTTAACCCCGGCTAGGAACCCACCGGCGTAGGGCATAGATTTACCGGCGTATGTAGTAGGATCGAATTTCTGGGAATTCAAAATCTCGATGAATGCCGCGCAGCGCTTGTGTAAATTTTACCAGCGTAAGGTGTACGCCGGCAAGATTTAAACGTACGCCGTCGGCGTATGACCAAATTCTATAAAATACGAGACGCGATAAACAGTTTTAGATAGAATTTCTTTTATCATATTTTCTTGCGTCAAAAAGGGTTTTGGAGTGTTCTTGGAGATCTAGGGTTGGAGAATCATCCGGAGTGTGTTTTTGATCCAAAGTAAGTGATTTTAATAAATTTAATTATAATCGGTTTAATAATTGTCTGTTTGGTTGTGCTTGGCTTTGACTAGTAAAGACCTGATAAACAGTGATACTTGTGAGACACCCTGATGATCTTGGTGTGAGGTTGTCCCTAGTGGACTCGTGCTTTGATATAATTTTGGTAGAATTAGGTGTTCTGGATTCGGAGTGTTTGGGAAGTACCAACTCATCCATATATGTATACGATTATTATTTTCAAAGCGTTATTTATTTTTCAATGAGGTTTGAGTAACTCCGAGTTCGGGATTAGAGTATACCTAATACTGGAATGTGTTGTTTTGTTGGCTTAAGAAAGATAATAATATGACCGTTTGCATTAGTTTAAGTTGCATGAATTATTTGCCTGTTGTATGTGCAAATGCATTTGTTTTTGGATTGGAGTTATCGTACTGGGTATCACCGCTCATTCTTTTAAATTTCAGGTACAGGTGAAGAAGATATAGTATGATCTTTCCGGATATGAATTATTCTTTGACAGTGGGGATGGCGATAGTGGACCCGACTACCCAGCAGAGAGCTAGTCTTCAGATATCAGGATTTCTAAAGAAAAGACACATTTAGATCGTTTGAAGTCGTAGTTGGATGTTTATGTTGGTTTTAAATGAAAAGATTTTAATGTAAACAGTTTTTAGTTTCTATTGAATTTTGTTGGCTGATGTTAATTTGGATTTTATGTTTGAACCAGGAGTTTATATTTTATGAAGTTTATTGTTTTTAGGTTTCGTATCCTATGAGATACCTTATGTATGTTCACAGGTGATAATCGTATTATTGTAGATATTAGAGCCTTTGCGTGTCTATATAAGAGAAGATACGTGGCGGGTTGTAATGCCTTATTTTAGGGCGTTACAACAGACGTGGGAGTTAGGACACAAATCCATATCTATCCGTATTCTTCAGTGGAACCGGTGGTGGTTAGGAGGCATAGATCAAGTGCCCTTAGTTTGGAGTTCGTCTGGCACATGATTTGGTAGGTTTATCTCTTGAGTCAAGGGAGTTGCAATTCCTCTTGGGGTCATTGTTGAGCCAAAATAAGTATAGTAATATATATGCCTTCTTGAATGCACAAGGGTGATAATTATAAGAGACAAACTCTTTGAGATTGTTACACCATGTAATCATGGAGTAGCGAGGTCTTAATAGTAGTTATTGTAGACGTGGGAGTTAGGTTACTAATCCACATCTATCTATATTCATCGGTGGAACCGATGACAGTTAGGAGGGGTGGGTTAAGTGCCCTTTGTTTGGAGTCCGCTCGATACGTGCATGATTTTGTAGAATGTTCTCTTGAGTTAAGGGAGTCATACTTCCTATTAAGGTCTTTGTTGGGTTGGAATATGTTAACCCTAGCTTACTAGGCTAGTCCCAATAAGCAATAGTCGGACTAGGTACAAAAAGCCCGTAATCCATATTTAATCATCAATGGAAATGATCAATTTGTTTAAAAGCAAAACAACTAAGTCTAACCCATTTTTAGACTATAATTTAGATTCGTGCAACATCCAAGGAATGTTAGTTCTTGAGCATTACATCGAGGAATCTTAAGTAGAGCTAATTAGTTTGGCCTAGATGGTCAACTTGTTTGATTTGACAAAAAAAAAAAGGCTAATGCATCACAAGCTAAGTTAGCTTGTTAACTCACAGGGAAAAAAGGAAGGAAAAAAACACTTGAATTAGAAAGTGCAACAAAAACAAACCTTGACCTAATTAACTGGCCACATTTTACATTATTGTAAGCGTTGCCTTTAGATTCTTGCAAGATTCATTGAATTTTAGGTGGCATTTCACCATGATACTGTTTTAAAATAATGTATTCGTGTGTAGGACTTTCTTGCTATATTTTGATTGCTTGAAATTCGGGTTAACTTTGTGACTTGCATATTCATAATGACATGCATCTCCTCTTTGAGATTACCTACTGTTTGATACCTTGAACTATCTTGATTATCTATATGTCTTTTCATTTTTAAGCTATCTAAAGGTTGTCTCACCTATTTAGAATAAAGGTGCATTTGTTACAAAGCACTTGAATGGATGACTTTACTTATTGATGCCTACCATGAAGTATAAGTTTTAGTTCATTACATTACATTAGGATATTCAATGCTTGTGCCTATAGTAAACCAACCCCTCCCCATGAAGGTGTGTTAGAATTCCATGAGCTCATTTTTAGGAAGAAGTCCATAAGAACCAACCCCTTTATCTTCAACATAGTCTATCTCTTGTGTTTTTTCTTGGTTAGTGCTAATGCAATGCACACATAAAATAAGGGAAGTAAAATTCTAATGGGAGATGGAGAGTATAAATGAATTGAGTTGTAACCTATTTAACCTACCCATCTACGGCTAGTCGAATTGGGACGAAAAAAATTTATCATGTTTAATCATAATTTATCATGAGATTATACATATATTGAGTTTGATTTTAGAATTGTTTTGTATGCAGTTTGTTCTAATAAAAAGCTCCTATTAGAGGATAGATGATATCTTGGTAAAAATAGCAACAATGAAAGATACCTTTCCTTTTTGTACTTTTCTCCTTTACTCCTCAATAAGCTTATAGGTGTGTTGTTTGGGTTGCTACTTATGATAAATTTGAGATGTGATGTAGTTTTAAGGCTAGCATTCCTCTATCATCTCTTCTTATGCTCTTGTATGTGGATTCACGACTATCGGACTCTTATCAAGTTTTAATAGTATAACTTCTATTTACTTTAGGGGAAAAAAATCCTAACTTATTATGTGGTAAGTTAACTAACTTACTTATAAAACTTTATCCTTAAGGAGAAAATAATATTATTGAAACTTACTATTTTTCAGTCATTTTAATAAAAAGAGTTTCTCAAATTTTTTTTTTGTTTTGGTTTCCATCTCTTCTTTAGGATTTTTCTTTGCATTAATTGGAGGGATTTAACATTTGGAAAAAGGAATAAGGAAATGGAATTTAAAATATATATATATATATATATAATAAAAGTCAAAAGTATTAGAATAAGATCCCAATAATACTTGAAATAGCATTCATTTCATCATATTATGTTTAAAATCATATCTTCAAAACATAATTTTAGTATAATTTGAAATATTGTCTTCAAGATACAATGTTATCGTATTGTAATTGAAGTCACGTGATCTTTGAGATCTATTTTTAAAGTACATTTTTCCTAATCCCTTTAACATTGAACTTTTTTTTACATAGATAAATTTTTCCCATATTTAGCGAGGCCATGTAACATGAAATTAAAAAAGAAAAAAAAAGATATTGTGAAAATTATTTCTTAAAACTTTAGGTATCCTAAAATTTTAAATACAGCAAATAGCTTTTTAAAATTTGAAAAAAAAAAACTTTGATAAAGTGATAACTAATGATTAAAATTTGGAAGAATATTTTTAACTTCTAAAAGTTATTTATTGATCTGTCAAAATTATAAAAGGTAGGTCAATACTCAATAGACATTTTTCCAAATAAAATTGGATAAACACAATTTTGAGGGAAAAGGAAAAAAATATTAATATTTTTAAAAATAATTACGAAAATGCCACTCGGACGAAATTAATCCCAGAAATAGGCAACACGGCCTCGTCTCTCGAAGAGACGAGGTCATTAGTCACTGACCTCGTCTCTTCAAGAGACGAGGCCTCAATATAATAGTGACCTTGTCTCTTCAAGAGACGAGGCTGCACCGCACATGACCTCGTCTCTTCAAGAGACGAGGTCATTGACTTAAAATTCCCGCGCGAGTCTCTTCTTCCCCATTTCCCCCATTGTAATCCGACGGCAAACCCTAAATTCCCCAATTGTCAAATCGCGATTTCCATCGATTTTTTGCGCACCAAATCCACAAATCGACCGTAATCGCTCATCCCCGAGTTATCCAAAGTTGATTGTGTAGCGTTTGGTTGGGTAGGAGGGTCGAAAAGAGGAGATTTGAAACGAGACCACCGACGGCGAACGGCGAACTTTGAGGTTGGATTTTCGCGTGTTTTCGTATTTTTTTTGAATCATTCATGCTGCATTGTTGAATTAAGATTGTATGTGTTGTTAGAATAATTTTATAGCATGATTCGTACGCCGACTGTATGTTGCTACTTTACTATTATACCGCGTTTGCTTAAAAATAATAAAGGAGAAATGAAGTAGACATAATGGCCTTTTGCAATTACAATCTTAGTTTAATATCATGATTAATAGACCGAAGTATACATAAGAATAGATATTCTATATAATAAGATTTAAATGAAATAAATACTAAAATGCGTCATTCATACTTAGATATATGAATATGTGATGATGCTGACATGTTATTTAATAAGTTATCAACTTGTATCAATGGTAATTAGATTAATACAATCTTAGTTTAATACCATAATTAAGACATTGCTTGTCGTATGTTGTATAGAGATGTATATGTATAATATTTGTTCTGGAAAAAATTAAGTCATAAGTAGTTAATGTTGGGTAATTATTTTAGAAAATTGAGTGTGCGAAAAAAATTGAAAATAATTTCAATTGTCGTTAACGGGTGTACTTACGACCTTAGCATTGGTATGGCGATTTAATATGGCATGGAAAAATGCGATGAAAAAAGCAAATATTTATAAGAAGCAGGAGAGATTATAAAATTAAATTTCAACTTTGAAAGTGGAGGTGCAGGTCTAGGAGTTATGTTAAATGTTACGAGGAATGCAATTGATAAGTATGATTTTTTGAATTTGATACGTAGAAGCTAATTTTGATGAGATGGCAGGATTTGTGAGGAAATGGATAAAGCGAAGTTCATACTGTACGCTCATGGGAATATTGTGCAAGGGATGATGGTTTTGGTTATGATAAGCGGCCTGTTGCTATGGTTAGTGTTTAGAGGAATTCAACATATGAGCAAATAGTGGAGATTATTTGCAATAGACTAAAAGTAAATAGGTGTACACATCGGGTGGAGCTATATCATAGGGTAGCAATTGGAGATAAGACGCTACGTTATGATATTATTCCAGTGACCGATGATGAAGCGGCACAAGAGATGTTGCTATACACAGAAGGCTCAGTGGCTGTTTATGTGCAGATTTTTGAAATTGAATTATCACAGGCACCTGCAGGGAAATGGGCAATGATAGAAATATTGGAAGCCAGGGGTTTGTAGACTCCAACTCTACTCCAGTTCAGACAATGGGCAGTGCACAAGTAGAAATAGGTCACTTTGAATTTTCTGTACCTACATCAATAGGTGGTGAATATGGATGCTGGGCAAGACTCATCGGCAAGTGAATCCAGTGAAGACTATGACGATGATGAAAATGTTAATGTTGAAGTAATTGCACAACAATATGCATTGCCCGAGGTACAACGAAGGGGAAATAGGTGGGACCGTTTTATTGCTCCTACTGACGTTGATGCAGTAGGGAGCTCAGTGGCAGTTCCGTTTTTCAATGCTGAAGTTGGTAGTACTTACGCATATGATGATGAGCAGGAAATGAGTGCTGGGAATTGGAGCTTCAGTGATGAATTCAAGGTCGGGATGCGTTTTGAGACCAAAGATCATCTTATACGAGCAGTTAAAATGTGGCACATAACGAACCATTACAACTTCAAGGTAGTGGATTCAGACCCAAGAGCATGGTCAGTTAAGTGTACTGATATCCACAACAGAGGTTGTAAGTGGAGACTCAGAGGCAGCTATAAGAAACATGGTGGGTGGTTTCACATCACTAAATATGAAGGACCTCACACTTGCTTGGATGAAATCACTGGACAGGATCACTCTCAGTTGGACTCCACCAGCTTGTCCAGGGCCATAATATTGGAGATCCGCAATTCTCCAGATGTGAGGGCGAAGGATCTCCAAACGAATATATTAAAACAATTCGGGTATAATGTTCATATGAAGAGAATTCGTGAGGCAAAAAGAAAGGCCATTGAGCAGGTGTATGGAAGTTGGAGTCATCTTATGTGGAGCTTCCCATCTACTTAATGCAATAACTGAGGCAAATCCGGGAACAAAGGTTGAGTGGCAAACTCAAGATTCAAATACTGCTGCGGCCACGTATTCCTAGATAAGCTTTTTTGGGCATTTGGTCCTTGCATTGAGGCGTTCAACTACTGCAGGTATGTATTGTAATTATTGTTAAATTTTGTTGTAGGTTTTTGATATTCATTGACTAAGTTACACATGTTAAATCGTTGCAGACCTGTGATCACAGTTGATGGTACCTTCCTGTATGGCAAGTACAAGCACAAATTGCTTATTGCAGTGGCAATAGATGGGGCCAATCATATAGTACCGTTGGCCTATGCCCTTGTGGATGAGGAGAAGGCGGATACATGGAGTTGGTTCCTTGCAAAAGTGCTGGAACACGTCGTCAAAGACCGATCAAATATTTGCTTGATATCGGACCGGCATGCCGGTATCAGGAGTGCGGTCGAAGGTGAGAATGCGGTGTGGCCTAGGGGTGGCCTTGGCGTTGGTGTATCCGTCATGTTGCAAGCAACTTTAATTCGAAGGCCAAAAGTAAGGAATGTAAGGAAATAGTTAAAAGAGCTGCCTATCAAACCCAGAGTCGCAAGTTTCACGGATATTTCAATGCTGCACTTCAAAGCAATCCTTGGACAGCACGATATTTTCGTGAGTTGCCCCCATGCATGTGGACTTTATCTTACGATGAAGGTTCAGATTTGGCCTAGGCACAACAAACATGGCAGAGAGTTACAATTCAGTTATAAAAGACGCCAGGTGCTTACCTGTGGCAGCATTGGTAAAAAAACCTTCTACAACTGCAACTCCATATTTAATAAGCAAAGGCGTGAAGCAAGCGATGCCATGAGTATGGGTAAGTTACTCACAGAATAGCTGCGAATAAGTTTGAGCGATGGAACAACATATCCAGTTCCCATAGAGTTACTTGTTTCGATTACCAAGAACGGATATACGAGGTCATAACTGCACCACGTCCAACAATGTATGGTCAGAAGGGGGACCATATACAAAAAGTGGAGTTAAGATCATGTAGATGTACGTGTAACAAGTGGCAGACATATAGAATTCCATGCTCGCATGCGATGGCAGTGATGGGGACAATGCACATGGATTGTGTTGCCTACGTGGACAGTGGTACAGGTGGGATCACCAACTAAGAGTGTATGGTCGTTCCTTCATTCCCGCAGCCGATAAGGCAAATTGGACTCGGTTGGACTTACCAAAGTGGCACCCTAATCCAGGACTTATTAGAAAAAGGGGCGGCCTAGGGAGAAACGATTCCAAAATGAGATGGACATTCGAGAGGGCCCCCGAGGTTATTCATGCGATTGTTGTGGGCGCAGGGCCACAACATAAGAAGTTGTCCAAATACGGGATCGGCGGGTAGACTAGTTACGGGGCAGTCGAGTCGTGGTGGTAATTCTTTATTTCCATATGTTCTACACACTGTATTATTGAGTCATGACTGACATTATGTTTTTTGTGCTTGTTTATAATCCATACTTGTCGTCAATAATAATATCTCCTTATTGTTTCTTCGCAGATGGATCCCGGACCGATCGATAGTTCATTACTGACGCAGCAGCCTGTACATAGGTCCACTCTAGCCTGGGATGGGCAGGTCAGTTTATTTATCTATTCAGTGATTAGTTTTGTTTGATGCGGTGTTTATGGTTTTTAATAAATATGTTCATTTTATTGTAGGAGCATGAGGTACTTCATTGTCGTCGCAGAGAGGCCAGGCTCAGGCGACCTGCTGGGATACCTACAGATGTGGACGAGCGCCTGGTGCCATTCCTGTCCCAGGCAGGGTTCATAGGGGCGGCAGATGCCTTTCATTCAGCTGGATTGGCATCTGATTACAGCTTTGGTCGAGCGATGGCGCCAGAGACGCACACGTTCCACATGACCACGGGAGAGTGGACTGTGACGCTGCAGGACGTTGCTATCCTGACAGGCCTCCCTGGGGGGGGGGGGGCTCCGCTGTGGATTGGTCGTTACTTGGCACGGCTCGCATGGATTGGCCAGATTTGTGCGAGGAGTTATTAGGAGTTCGGCCAGTCCCCGGCGTCGACATGGATGGAGGTCGGTGACGATGTGGTTGGATAGCCACTTCAGCGACCTACCTGACTTTGCTGATGATGCGATGATCCGACGTCATGCCAGGGCATACATTCTGCTGCTGCTTGGGGGATTTATTGTCGCAGACAAATCCTCCAACTACGCTTATACCTCCAGCTGCTTAGAGATTTCAAGCGGGCAGGGCAACATGCATGGGGAGAGCGCCTGTTTGGCTTGGCTATACAGGCAGTTATGCCTGGCTTCCGATGTCGACACGGGGGACATGGCAGGACCACTAGTTGTCCTGTAGATATGGGCATGGGAGCACTTCCCCCACATTGCCCCGGTACGACGAGTGCTCACCTCTGTTACAGCAGGCCGCCCACTCATCAGTCATTGGGGTGCGACTTTCGACGTCACCCGTGTGTCCACCCACCTATTGATTGAGTACCGCGCCTCCTTTGATCGACAGATGGCGCATCAGGTATGCCACAGATCACTTTTGGTTTCCATTGTCATATACTCTTAAATTGCTATTGTACGATCATTTTCTAATGCTGTAGATCACTTTTGCTACTTCATCAGGTGGTGTGGGACCCATACAGTTCCATCCTGCCCGCCTTGCCACCGTACTGCCTGGTAGGCAACGATGTATGGCGTGCCCGGGTGCCATTGGTATGCTTCTACCTTGTCGAGCACTACTATCCGGACAGAGTGCTCAGACAGTTTAGTGGCTTCCAGGAGATACAACCCCCCTGCTGATATGAGACCCCTCCATGAGATTGACATGAGGGGACGTTCGAGTGGAACTGGCAGCGAGCACGCCATGTGGATCGCTGAGTGGGATGCTCGGCGTGATTGCATTGTACAGATGCCAGATTTGCCGGCTGGGACATTCTGACGATTATTCTAGTGGTATCATGCGATACCCGACGCTGGATCGGTCGCACGGGAGCTATCATGCGATACATGGTAAGATCACTGTCTCTGTAAGCTTTATATTCTACTTGTACTGACTTATAAGCTATCTCACTGATATAAATATTTGCTATTACTCGCAGGCTGATTTCATTTCTAGTGTCCCGGACATGCCCCCAAGCTTACTGCATCTACTACACGAGATGTCTATCGTGTAGTGGATGAGTTTATGGGGTTGAATTTCAATGATCCAGTACCAGCAGCAGTAGCAGCACGGGGTGACCCACAGCCTCATACCGTACAGAGACATCATCTCATAGAGAGAGGCGTGGGCGGGGACGGGACGGCAGGGTCGGGGGCGAGCTCGAGGCTCCAGGTATACAGATCAGAGATGTGCCTGTGCCGTCCGACCTCATCCTTTCGATGAGCCTGTCCTTCCAGGTCATTCATGACGAGGCTGGCCCGTCATCCAATTCTTACGATATGGGGGACACCCCATGCCAGACCCGTCATTCAGTGACTTCCATACTCCCTTGCTCACAGAAGAGGCGACCATCGCCATCTCATGATATGGGGGAGGGCCTTACACAGGTCGAGCCAGACCCTGTCCCATTCCATCAGTATAGTGCTGCTACGGGAGAGGAGCCCGCTCCAGTTACAGAGACTGGCCCATATTCACCGCATCCTCATCATCAGCGTACCCCATTCCCGAGGATATACGTGAGGCGGGGTAGAGGCCGAGACGAGGGAGAGGGACACACAGCAGCACAAGTAGTGGACGATAGATAGATTTTCTTTTTTTATTTTTTTTTTTTGTATGTAGCTTCTTATTTCCTTGTATTATTCTTGTATGTATAGATCGTACTCATTTTTTCCTATACTTTTTATTAGAACAATCACTCTATATTTCATTCTATTTCATTTCCTATTATGAAAACACTGTAGTTTGTTAGTTTTTTAGCCATGGTGGAGGATGGTTAATGGCTTCTATGGCTATTTATATTTGTATTTGACAGGTTTTTACAGGTTTTTGATGTAAATTTTTGCTTTTTCAAGAAATATGATAGGATTTGGCTAATTTTAGCCTGACCTCGTCTCTTGAAGAGACGAGATCAGTGACTAATGACCTCGTCTCTTCGAGAAACGAAGCCGTGCTGTCTATTTCTGAGATTAATTTCGTCCCAGTGGCATTTTCGTAATTATTTTTAAAAATATTAATATTTTTTCCTTTTCCCCAATTTTGAAATCATTTAAAAAGAAGAAAACTCTTGCTACTTAATAAATGGAAAAAAAAAAGGAAGAGGTAGGTTAGATTTTTTTTTTGGCCATAAGAGGTAAGTTAGATTAAATAGGTACTCTACCCATCTATGATACACAAGCTCAAGCTTGGGGAGACCTCTTTAAAAATCAAAATGCATGACGGCGTATTTAAAATGGCGCCAATACCTCATAAGAACGAAAGAAAAACCCCAATTTAATCCCCTAGAAAACCCTCACTTTCTAATCCTTTTCATACATTTGCAAATTTGTTGATCCTTTTATATGTTATCCGCAAAGGTCCTATCTTTTGATCAATTCGTGATTAAATTATAGGGTTTTGAGATTACATTTCATTGGGATCATGAATTTGGGCGATCTGAACAAGGTATGGGAAATCAGAGCCTTGAAGAAGAAGCCCGGAGAAGATGAAGCTAAGAAAATCCTCGAGAGAATCGCCAATCAGGTTCAACCCATTATGCGTAAACGTCAATGGAGAGTCAAGCTCCTCTCTGAAATGTGGTATATTTTCCTCTTCTGATGTCAAATGGAACTCTTTTTTTCCTCTCCGTAACGTTCTCCTAGTGCCCATATTGCGTTTTCATGTAAAGTCTGTCGGTTTCACCATATGGATTAAAGGGGGAATTGGATTGCAATTCATTAGGAAACATGTTGATGATGCCATCTCGCAAGCGGGCTTCTCCAATCATATGACGTACATTAAATTGGGTAAATGGAGATAGAACTTGACACAAGATGTTGCATTCGATAACGTAATAGCAAATATGGGCAAAATTTGAGTTAGTTAATTGCAAAAAGTGGATAAAATTCAGATGCCAAATTGATGCTTATAAACATCAGACAATTAATTGTAAAGATGATATTGGCATTTACCAAATCCTCACTGATGGGATGATATTTATCGCGTGTTAAGTAACTACTTTATTTCCAACTAATTAAACGATGGTTAAATATGTCAACTTTTGCCTTGGTAGCATGGGGAAAGTAGAAATCAATACCACAGCCAAGCAATGGACAAAATTTTTTAGTCATAATCCTTTTCCCTGTCCTTATCTTTACCAATTATATGCTGCCTCATAGAAATATAAGCATAAAGTAAGGTTTGCAATTACATTGAACGGACATGGGACCATGCCATTTGCAGAAACGCAGGTTATGACGTTGAATGGGGGATATATGAGTTTTATCCTAAGAATGAAGTTAGCATCTTGTGGTGAGATGAATAAAATGTGTTAATCCAGAGAAATTCAAAGTGAGGTTTTTGCAAAGTAATGCTATCAGTATCTAGTTCAAGTTATGGATTAAAAGAAGGATCAATTTTGATGTAAGTGAGACATTTTAGTTTCTACGGTGTTTCAGTTTGTTCCTGGATAGCTTGTAATGAGGTACCAATTATTATTGACATGGGGGTGAATATCAAATTTGACTGCATTTTGCTGCAGGAACTGTTTTTAAAGCTCCTTGATTATGCACGGGACACTTGTTAATGTAGGACATTAACATGGCTTTTTGTTTCTGGTTGGAATTTGTCCTGGGTTAGTCTTGATTGCTACAGTTCCATTCCTTGGATGGTTTTATGATAGTGAATTCAATTACAATTTGCTCTCATTTGAATGAAGTTTGAGCAGATCTTGTATTGTTCTGAAGTTTTTTCCTTATTCTTTTTAATGATGATTGAGTGGGACTTTCGTTAATGCTCCTCTATTTCTGTTTGAAAGTTCTCTAATAATTGTTACTGCTGTGTTGATGCAAATGGAATTCCCAAAGTCCGAAGAATGCACGTCTTCTGGGGCTCAATGTAGGGCGCGGCATAAACGTGAAGCTGAGGCTACGTTTTCCCAACCGTGAACATGATTTTTATCCTTATGATCAAGTCCTCGACACGATGCTTCATGAGCTCTGCCACAATGTACATGGCCCTCATGATGCCAAATTCTACAAGCTTTGGGATGAACTTAGAAAGGTGAATCAGATTGAAATATGGACCCTTGCTTATTTACAACTTTTAATGGTTATTATGGTCCTCTAGAAATGTGGAAACATGTTCATGTGCTCAAGTTAGATGCATTTTTCAGGCATTTTGTCAGCATGCTCATTCCTTCTTCTCTTATACATGTCAATTTTTTTCATCTTCACTCTAGGAATGTGAGGAGTTAATGTCAAAGGGAATCAGTGGTACTGGTCAGGGATTTGATCTTCCTGGAAGGCGTCTGGGTGGTTTCTCTAGGCAACCTCCACTTTCATCACTGAGGGAAACCGCAAGAGCTGCTGCTGAGAAGAGAGCCGTATTAGGTACTTTACTTCCATCAGGGCCAAGACGCCTTGGAGGTGATAATACCATAATGGCAGCGCTTAGTCCCGTACAAGCTGCTGCAATGGCTGCAGAAAGAAGGCTGCAAGATGACATCTGGTGCGGCTCTCAATCTTGTGAAGAATCCACAGATCATGAAAGTGGCCCTGATGTCTTGCAGGATGTTCTGAATGTGATGGAGAGTAGTAAACTTTCAAAGGATTATAGTTCGAGCATTCAAGCTTCGGGCTCAACCTCGAAAAGGAGTTGGGAGCAAGAGGACACTTCAACTTCCCTTTCTTCTGCATGTAGTTTGAATTCTACTTTTGTGGACTTGACAGCTTCTACACCTGGTTCAAACAAGAAACGAAAATTGGAAATAGATACCCCCTTGCCCACTGTTTCAAGAATTTGTACTGAATCTGCGTCCTTGTCAAGATCGTCTGTCTCTCCTTCCGAATCTAGGCACAACCCTGATGCTTCACATGATACCGAGGAGGCACTAATGTGGAACTGTAGTTGTTGCACTTTGTTGAATCCTGTGAGTGTTGTGTTTTCCAAGACTAGCTTGTTGGATTATTCCACTTTATTTCTAACGTTTTCTATGAGTTTTCATGTTTCTACTTTTTTTTCCTCCCTTCTAAAATAGGAAATTGAAATCAGGCTTAGATTTTCATCTTTTTCTGATCCTACTACAAATTTTCGATTTTCATACAGTCATTCATGTGTTCCCATGTGCCTCATCATCTGCTTTAAATTTACTAAGAAGTTCTCTTGTTATTTGATTTAGTTTGAATTTATTATGAAGTACATAAATGACACGAGTATCTTCTATTACTTGATTTAGTTTCAGAGCCCACCATTTTAGGAGAGAAATCCCATTCCCTTTCCACACTTCCTTCTTTGTCTCTCTCTCCCCTTTTTTTAAAAAATCAAATTGTTAGCATATGCAATAAAATGTTGGGTTGGGGATAGATAATTGTCTATGTGAAATAAAATGTCTTGTCTATTCTTGCCATTATCTCTCACTTGCTCAATTTTTCTGCAGCCATTGGCTCCAATATGCAAGCTTTGCGGTGCACAAAGACCTAAGGATGATGTCGCCAATTACCAGTTATGGTCCTGTAAATTTTGTACTTTGGATAATAGTGTGAAGTTAGACAGATGTTCTGCATGTCAGCAGTGGAGATATTCTAATGGACCCCCTGTATCTGCTATGGCACCCCACCAAGGTGATTAAGAGGTTAGAACTGAAGCTGAAATGCTCATTCACTCTTTCTTTGTGTCTGAACATAAATTTTTTTTTTCCATCCAATGAAAGAAAAAAAAAATCATCTATATTCTTTTCCGTCTCTCTGATCCATAAATTTAGCTGATAGGAAGATGTGAAGCATAAAAGTAACATGCAATTGTGGAAATTACATAACCTTGGTGCCTCCCGTTTTTTCTTTGGCACTGTAAATTGTGAACCATCTTGTGTTAACCATAAATTTATTGGATTCTTGAAAAATTAGATAAGTACAGGCAAGTTATCTTTTTATTATTGTTTGTTTGGTTATCCATATTTACATGAAGATGGATATGGAAGCTGTAAACAGTTAACATGAGAGAATTAATTGAAGAAGCATCATGAGTCTTATTTTATTGTAGGGCAGAATATCAATGGCACAATTGGTGATTCCATTCCATCTATATAATTCCTGTTCTTTTTTGCTTACAGCAAGTAATTTCTGAGCACATATTTTCAGATAACTAATCGCCTAGTCTTTGAACAAGGTGCTGCATTAGATAAATCAGAAGCTTGTACTGGAACTTAATGAAGAGCTGTTGCTGAAAGCAAAGCTCATGAGATGGCCTTCCTTTCTCGCTAGAGTTATGAGATGTGAGTCTGAGCCTCAAGCTTCTGCTTAGACCACTTACAGATTGACATTTCAGGCAGGAAGATAACCTATTTTTTGGTGTACCTCTGCTAACTTCATTTTTGTAAGGAGATGACAAGAACATGGTTTGATGATGTATGAAAACTTTTGTAACAACACTTTTCACTTGGAAATCGTCAGTGTCCCATCAGGCAGGGATTATCTATGCCCTCTAAGGAAGTTGCAGTCTTTATGATAGTAAAGGATTTCCTTTCATGGGTGTCAATCGTTATTGTGAAATGTGGTGGGGTAGTACTTGGAAGTGATTGGTAAAGAAATTGTATCTCCTATTCCACTTATATTGCTCATTAACAGAGACGGAATAAAACTTGCAAAATAATGACAATGGATGGGCAGACGAAACCAAGATAATGCAAAATAGCGACAATGATTTCATGCCTGGGGGAGCACTGCAGGTGCCAGTGCTGCCCCTCACTTTGCGTCCTAGGTATGCTAATTCCTGGGATCTTCATGGCTTTCAGAAATGCCATCAATAGATGGTCGCGAATGTTTGGAGTCATGTTTTAGTAGATTTAAAAAAAAAAATTAAAATTATTTTATTTATGCTTCAAATTGGTTGCAAGTGTTTTGAGGAAATTAAACAAAGAATGTGCTTTCTTTGAATATCAAGTGTTTGTTCGCTTTGTTGTAGTATCAATTTCATTATAGTTTTACTTATTATAAATAGCTATTTAGTTGACCACAATAGCAATTTTATTATAAAAAATATTAAATAGTCTTTTATTATCTAAATATTTTTTTTTCTAAAATACTCATTTAAATTAAAAATTAACCAATAAATTGCAGCTCTATTCCATTCTTTAGGAGTAGCAATTCAATTACAATATGGGGAAAATTTTTAGATGATTTTTCTATATGATTTATTTGAATGGTTTATCTCAATTTGATCGGAAGGGTGCATAATTTCTAGTATGGTTTATCTCCTTCTAACATGTGTACATTGGTAAATCTCCACGATCGGCTCCTGTTGGTATGTGGTAGGTGGCAATGATGCCATTTAAGAAGACATAACTTTGGATGGATAATTCATGTGGTTCTGTATTTTGTGCACTTTGTTTATAATGCGGATATTGGCTTCATTAATGAGTATCCGTGGGTGTATTTTTTAGATTACTTAGTAAGAGGATTATATAGTAATTGGAAAACATAAACTTTTTCAAAATGATGTGAAACACAAGCATGCTACGTAGGTTGTATTCGCTCCACATTTGTAGGCCTAAGCAAGAGCGTATATATATATATATATATATATATCTATTATTATTTTTTATTATCTTTTTTTTTGTAAAAAGGCCATATTCAGTGTTTTTAGTTTTTATAACATTTTCTTATTCTGTTACATTTAATAATTTTACATATGCACCCGAATTGTGGATGCCGCCTGCTAGTGTGTGTGTGTATACATACATATATATATATATATATATATCACTCTCTATTCTCTAAAGCAAGGGGATCGAGATCTCTTGGATTCAATGGTACGTCTTAACTCTCCAAACTTGAACTCCTCGTACTGCTATCATAACAATGTATCCTGCGACCTGCTTTCTAATATACCGATAAGATGACGAATCTAAACACTCAAAAGAAACGAGAATTTATAAATTAGAATGAATCTTGGTCTGACCGCACCAAATTATTGGACATCTTGTGGATCGTAAATTGAGCTACAAACAAGGCATTGGTCAAGCCCAAGCCCAGATCCAGGCCCAAACAAAAAGCGACATCCGATTTTAGCCGGAGAAAGATGGGGTTGGGGGGAAGACATTTTTCTTTGATTTTGATTTTTTTCTGCAATAACATAAACATTCGGATAACGTAACGCCACCAGCAGCAGCACCAGCAGCAGCACCAGCAAGAAGAGTGCACGGGTACGCTCAAACAACACCATTTTTTTTTCCATCTTCACACACAGAGAGAGTGAGAGTAAATTTCAGGTAGTGATTGAAAATGGGTTCAATCTCAATGCCACTAATGTCTTCATCTCTTCAAGTTCCACCAAATACACCCTTCCCCACAAAACCATCTTCTTTTCCTTCCACCTTTGTCCCTGTAACCTCCATGAATTCCTTAAAGTTTCAAACTTTAAAGCCCTCGCAGTGCCCAACTAAGGTTTTTGCTGCTCCTCAAGTTTTGGACTCCCGAGAAACCGTTGATGCTCCTGACTCTGGTCCCGTTGAGGTTTGTGTCTTTTGTTTTTGGCTTTTTTCTTCAAGCTTGTCTTATTTGGTTCATGAAAAATTTGCGTGCTTGAGGATGAAATTTGGTAGTGTATAGAATCTTAGGTTTCTATGTAGTATGTTGAAGTTGGGGAATCTAGAGTTTAAAGGTGAAAAACTTAACTCTCCATTTTAACAAGATTGTGTTTTGTTGTCTCTACATAGAATGAAGGCAACATGTGGAGGAAAAACGGAAGTTTTTAGGTCAATTGGGATGGAATGCGTGTCTTGTGATTCTGAAATTCTATTTTCCTGGTGTAGTTCTCGTGAAAACAGGAGTAGTTTTGCTTTGTTGGTTCTGAGTCTTATGAAGTGGAATGTAGTGTTGCTATTTGCGAATGGTAACTGAACTCAATTTCAAGTTTAGGAATCATCCGTGACATTTACCCTTTATTGGTTTGTTAGTTATGCATGTTCAATTACACCTGTATCATATTCAGGTCAGTTTTGCTTTGCCATGTTAGTTTCAATTTTGGCTTTCATCTTTTCGATTGTGCTTCAAATAGGGTATTGAGCAGTAATTGGGATAGCCTTCCCCTAGGAATTCATGACTGCTTTGCACCAAGTGAGAAGAAAAATCTAAGTATGTGTACATGGATGTGATCTTTCTTTCCAATACTTATCAGTCCAGGCATGAAAACCAATTTCAAAGCATTATATCATGCAGGCTTATGATATATATATATATATATATATATATATAAAATATAGTGATGGAAATGCCTTTAGTGGAAGCATCTGGACTTTAGGTCAATAAACCCTAAAGATTTGCACTTTAGACACATGTCGTTTGAATTAAATAGTAAACATTTACTGCCCGTTTACTTTACTAAATGAGCAAAGCTGTAATGGAATGGTTTTTGAGTCGTTTTAGGCTTATTTAATAAAAAAAAAATGGAAATAGAACAGTTTGAAAACATATTTGTAAAGTAGGTTAGTGAAGGCGCTGTTAAGGATAGCACCTTCAAATTTGTACTATAGGCGTCGTTTTTGACAAGGAAAAGGTTCTGTGCTGGACAGCGCCTTCAAATTTGTACTATAGGCACCATTTTTGACAAGAACAAGGTTATGTCCTGGACAACGCCTTCAGTAGAAATTTTGAGGGACGATGCTTTCACAGCAAACCCACAAACAACCTAGAAGCAGACCTGCCAAAAGCAAAATATTAACACAAATACATATTCAACCAATTCAATACTTCAATCTTGTAGAAAAATGTCCAGCATGAGCTTAAACCGAATACATCATTCCCATACTCACAAGTGAAATATTCAACTAGTTGAGTAAACTTGCAGTAAAATATCTAGCATAAGCTCAAACTCCACACATTATTCCTATACTCAGAAGTGAAATATTTCATCAATTAAACACTTCAAACTTGTAGAAAATTTTCCAGCCCAAACTTCACACACCATTTACATGCTCACTAGTAAGATAGAGTTCTTTATATGAACTGGAATCCAAGAATACACATGTTTTTAGATAGTAGCGTTCAACAACATTAATAGAAAAGTAATCTATAATCCTATAGCCTCCTACTACCCCTTCGTATACTTCGAGCGATCCTTGACACTATGGATCACCAACTGCATTATGCATGTGCTATTGCCTATTCCTCTTCCTCATCTACTGTTGTATTGAAATCGGGTAGACCTATTGATCCTTCACCCATGTCGAGATGATCACGATCATTAGTTGCACGACTCTTCTGTGGTGCAGAAGGAGTTGGTTGAGACGATGTTCCACACTCGCTGGATAGAGTGGAGTATGATGGCAATTGGCAACAAAGATGAACTATGCCATCCTACCATAAATGCAGACATGGCATGAGATGCGGATGGAGTACGTTGGACAGTCTGATACTGCGGCTACTTCCCCTCGCTATCGCCCTCATCATGCACAACTCTACGCTCTCCATGCATGCTGTGCTGGAACTCAGGATATAAGTGATCAATGACCCCATGCTCATCTATTGTCTTAATAGCATCATTTGCAATAGAGTGAGTCCTTGCAATGTCAGAAGTAGTCGTATCTATCAGAGCTGATCAGCTTGCAGAAGAGGTTGAAACACTAGAGGTTAGAATATCAAGTCTTGCTCACCATTTTACATGTCAAATTGAAAATCCATAACTTACCAATGTACTGAATCTAGCTTCGGTGTGGCTAATATATTGACTCATCACTCGCCGGTATCAACGAACATAGTTTGGGTCGCACAGAAAGGAGGCTTAATAGGGACCAACCGATCCCGCCTATCGTTCTGCATCCGTGGTAGGCTACATGATGAACTAGCTAATCTGTCTCCACTCTCCCTCTTAAGTCAATCTGATGTAAGTTTGGATCCATGTTGACTTTCGAAGGAATGGTTTGGAAACCCCCAAACTATTGGATGACACGGTCTGGAAAATACCACTCCACATGATAGAAACAGATGAGAGGGACATGGGCCGTTCGCACGGTGGAAGCCTGCTTATAATCTCGTCTGTGTAAGGCATCCACATAATCTGCCACACAAAGCAAAACCCACTAATCAAAAGTAATGTCTATCATTAAATTAAGAAAATGATGGGAAAGCAAATGTACCTGTTGGGCTCCTATCATGTCAAAAACCTCTCTATATGCTAAAACCATGTGTGAAGGTTGTTGGGTCGTGTCCCGGACGATCCGCCATTGAGTAGCAACTTAAACCTATCGATATCAAACTACGATGTTAGATCGTACTTCTCATAGATTAAATTATGGAGAACATCTTCAACAACAACTTAAAAATCGGTAATGCGCACATCATAAACTTCAATTTTCTTAAACAGACTAATCTTAACCCATTGGGGCATTTCACTGATCACCTTTTAAGCATCCATGTTTATTGATTATAAACTACCTAAATCGACCAATGCAAGCACGTAAATCTCACCAATGCAACACTTACGATTTCTATTATACTTAATTGACAGAAAAAAAAAACCTTTATTATACTTCACATTTCAAAATCATCTTCTAAATCATACTAAATCAAACAAAATGACACAATCACTTACATTGGACATTTCATATGATTTTGAGTGAAACAACATGAAAAAATGAAAAAAATCAAAGGAGCAAGACATTGCTTGACTTCAGGGAAGTGGATTAAGGTTGAGAGAGCCGATTACATGTAAAAAATGGCAGAGAAGGAGTGGAGGCCAATGGGGACAGTTTGGAGATGAGAGTAGATGAGTTAAGTTATTGAGGAGAGGAATGAGAAATGGGCATGTTCAGGGTTTATTTTGTTGTTAAGAGCAGTAGACGGCTCCCTCAGTATTTCTATTGGAGGACGGCACCTTCTTCACAATACATAGGTGCTGTTTTGATGGCACCTATAGTACCAATTTGAAGGAGTTGTCTTTGACAGCGCCTTCACTAGCTTACTTTATGAATATTTTCCCAGACCGTCCTATTTCTGTATTTTTTTTTTAAAGAAGCCTAAAACGGCCCAAAAACCATAATGAAATTACTAGTATTGAGGAATGGACTAAATCTGTAATAAAATTTTCATATGTTAATTTTCTATTTAAATGAGATTATGTTGGAACAA
This sequence comes from Combretum micranthum, assembly GCA_024138025.1. Taxonomy (NCBI): domain Eukaryota; kingdom Viridiplantae; phylum Streptophyta; class Magnoliopsida; order Myrtales; family Combretaceae; genus Combretum; species Combretum micranthum. The sequence continues at coordinate 53,185 of JAMXBD010004182.1, forward strand.
AATCAATTTCAGTGTTGAATTGATATTCAAAGTTTAAGTAATAAATGATTATTTAATAATTTTTCTAATAGGGTTTTTTTTTATAAAATTGCTATTATGATTAATTAAATATCATAATAGGTCTTTATAAGAAATAAGATTGTGATGGAATTGTTATTCTAATAAAGTGAACATGGAGATAGTGTTACATTTGACGACCATGTGAGTTAAAGAGTTTTAATTTCGTCACTCCATATTTTTCTCAAGATTGTTAGTTTGGAATGATTCACAGGGCAGCAAGTGGCATAGGTAAGGATGCTTTGTTTTAGTCCAGTTTGGTTTTTCCGTGGTGTACGATTCCATTATCCGATTCATTGATTATCGTAAAAACTTGATGAAGATGCTGGTTATAATGATAAATGATATTACTCCATAACCACCTTTTACTTGTTATCTAAAAAACTGATGGTGGCATTGATGGAGTGAATTATATCAGGCTTTTAAGCTCGTGTCTCTCTTGATATTTTCTGTGCTTGAATTTGGGTGTCTGAGAAATTCACAGGGAAGCCTAATAACATGTCTTACACTAGGTATGGATGTGATGAAAACTTGGATTCGGTGGAGTTAATTATATGAGGCCTTTAAGCTTATGTTTCTTTATATTGCTTGTACTTGAATTTGTGTGTGTGAGCGATTCAAGAAGAAGCCTAATAGCATGTCTTGCCCTTGGCATGGGCATAAATAAGGAATTGAGTCAGTGTTTAAAGTTTGTCTGCGTGATAAAGAAAGATGAGCAGCTTCAGTCTTGGACTCACATGTTAGACTGTAGTTCTTTCTTAAATTTGAAGCTTTCAATGGGGCTTTAAATAGAGAGGACAGGTGTGGATGGTTTGTTTGCTGACATAGAACTGCCTATCTTTTAGATTGACTGGAACTGATACACCATGATCTGTACTGTTTGGATGATTTTAAGATTTGGTGTCTCACTTTTGGAAATTTCTCGTGGAGTGTCTTTGTCAACATGTTATATTCACATGAGCGCCTCTTAGGTATATTAAGACACTTGGCTAGAACATTTGCCACATTGTGACACTAAGTTGTAAGAATGCGAATGTTGATACTTAATTCCAAAAAAAGCATGCAAATTTAGGCCTTGTACAGTAATTATGCTGAAAATTTTCCTTCAGCATGCTTGTTACAGCAAATTTCGATTGAGTTCCATTTTTTCCATTTCAATTTTTCAGATGGCTCCAAAGCAGAAAATTAGAATCAAGCTAAGGTCTTACTGGGTACCACTGATAGAAGACTCATGCAAGCAGATCATGGATGCAGCTAGAACTACCAATGCTAAAACGATGGGTCCTGTCCCATTGCCGACCAAGAAGAGGATATACTGTGTGCTCAAGTCCCCCCATGTTAACAAGGATGCTCGGTTCCACTTTGAGATCAGAACACACCAGCGACTGATTGACGTCCTTTACCCAACTGCACAGACGATTGATTCTTTAATGCAACTTGATCTCCCTGCCGGTGTTGATGTTGAAATCAAGCTGTGAAGAGCATCTTAGCACATCTGATTGACATTACATTGGCATTGCAAAGTTCATTTCATGTCTTAGAAGCTTACTGAGCCTATGAATTAAGGAATTTCCTTTTCCATTTTCTACTGATTCAGTTCCATATATATTTATGCTGTTCATTATGGAAAGATTTTTCTCCGAGTGTATCTTATCAATGTCCATTCTGCACGTTTAATGTAATTTCAGTTTCGGGCCTGTAGAGTTATGTAATTTCCTACTGTGGACAGAAGAAATCTTCATTCTATACACTGCTGCAAAATGGTTTGATTCTCTTCCTCCTTATGCTCTTACATTCGCTTTTGAACAAAACACAAATGCATCAATGAGACCATGCCATGCATTTTTTCTTAGAATTTTGTCTTGCTGATTATATAGAGATGTAACATTAAAAGTTTTACAGTACCGATAGAATGGAGGTCATTCTTATTGACAGGGCAATGTGGCTTAAGGAACGGTTTTAATTTCATCCGCTATTTCATGTGTCTATTGCATAGGAACATGATGATTCTCATTGGATAAAAACCTTTGAATATGGTCGATCCAATTTTGACCTTCGGCTATTGAAGGACCTAGGTAAATATCAAGAGGATGTGCTTTTGTTAAGGTGGGCTATATGCTAGTGGTGGGGATTGTTGTTAAAGGACACTATCTAGGGACTAATTTTTGTATTTGTTTACTTTATTATTTATAATAGTAATTCTATTATAACTTAATTTATTATAAGGAGTTATTATGATGTTTAATTGGTTATAATAGTATTTTTATAATGAATCTGAATAACTATTCATTGTTCAAACTATGAATACAATCAAATGATAAAACATATTTTTTTTCTCCAAAAATATCCCTACTTGAATAAAAAATTTAACAAAAAAATTTATTGCAACTCTATTCAATTCTTAATGAATAATAATTTTATTATTCAGCAAAGTACACAAAGTTTGTTAATTTAATTCCACACTCCACGGTTTGTCCTTGGTTATAAGGTCATTTTCCCAATGATTGAGTAGATGTTACAGCTAATCTGTTCTAAGGACTATGAAATGGACATTTAAGAAGAAATAGAGTTAATGACACAAATGATTAAAGAATTATCTGATTAAAGCCTAGTGCGAAGACATTTTTTATGGTTTTGTCTCGTGGGCTGGGCCAGTTTAATGGGCTGAAATTAATAAGAAGACTCATGGAAGAAAAAGCATCGGGATGATGGTGATAATAGCATGCCGATGTGGGTTTCTTCAGTCTTGACGAGTTGACGTTGATCCCATGCCATAGGATAGGAAAAGTTACTTCAAATTTTTTGGATCTTTTCAAAAGGAAAGTCATTTATAGTTTTCGTATTTTGTATAAATTTATGTGATCCATAAAGTTTAAAAAGATGTAAATAATTTTATATAAAAATCCTAAGAAATAAAAATGATTTTTTTTTTCCAGAAAAAGATGTCCTACGTTATTTGAATATTTGAATAAAAGACAAGGGTTCCATAAATATAAATTAGTACTGCATGCGCATTGCGAGTGCAAAATTTAATTGTACTTGTGAAAACCTAAATCTTTCATGGTAAAATATTAGGATTCAATCGTAAAAAAATCTGTCTAAATTTTAGACTCAAAATTGTAAAATATTAAAATGTTATTACCATTCTTATTTTAAAGATAAAAAAAAAAATGTAAAAACGAAGTTATAAGTGTAGGTATTAAAGAGATATATTTTTTATTTTGAACAAGAAGCTAATCAAATTATTTGTAAATAAATTAAAAACATAAAAGTTTAATGACATCAAATAGGTGCTCTAGTTTTAGTAATATAGATTAATAAATAAGTAAAAGTGGTGGCGCTTGGGACTTTGTATTTATCCCGAAGGAGTAAATCTGTAAATTAACCCCGTAGAAAAGCTCCAAATCTCTGGAGAAAGAAGTCAGTGATCCGACCTTTCAATCCGGAGAAGAGACATCACAAAGGAGGTCAAAAAGTCCGGCACGACCACGCAATCATTGAACAATGGTGGGCCATTCTCAAATCCAGCCCATTGAAGTAGCACTTTGCCCCCATTATTGATTGTTCCCTTTGCCTCGGAGGAAGAGCCCTTTTAGTCTAGCTACGAAGCTCTTTATATCGTCATCATGTTGGAAAATATCTTATGTTTCAATGTTAATGTGTAATATTTATAAAATATCAATTTAATATCTAAATTTGAAAATTAATAAATTTAATATTTAAATAATTTTTTATATATTAAGTTCTTTCAGATACTAAATTGATTAGTTTCAAAATTTTTAACTACCAAATTGATTAATTTTAAAATTTAGATATTAAATTAATCGTTTTTAGAATTTAGGTGGTATATGGTTCCGGTTTTGGAATCATAGAACCGATTTTTTAAGCAAAAATAAAAAAATAAAAGAAATTTAGTTTTTAATAAAATAAAATTTAAACTCAAAATAATTAATTATTAAGTTTAAAAGTGTTAAATTATTTAACCAAAATTTTTAAAAATTTGTTTAGACTACTCATTTATTTATATACAAATACAATCGATATCAATTATAGTTAGTAATGTGAGATTACAGAATACTCTAGAGGATAAAAAGGAAATTATAATACATGAAACAATGTTATAAAGATAATGAATTTCACTTTTAGAAAAAAATTATATAAACTAAATTATATATGATTTTAAATTATATTTATTCGTGTTGTTGATAATAACATATTAAATATTGCAAATAGGTAATAAATTTTACTGTTCATATCAAAAAGTATAAAAATTAATAACTATATATTTAGTACAATTTAAAAAAAAATTCCTTTAATTTTATTTTTTTCCTAATAGAACCAGTTGAAACCACCTGTTCTACCTTCTTCTAAGCCGTAGAACCGTCCCCAGCGGTTCCTTAGTCGAATTTAAAATCGACCAATCAATTCAGTTTCGGTTTAGAAATCGCTGGCAATGGTTCCAGTTTGGTTCCCAGTTTAAAAACCGAACCGTGCCTATGTCTAGATGTCACTAGACCATAGGATCATTGGCCTTCTAATATATATTTTAATTCCTTCAGTTTGAGTGAATTTATTATTACACTCAAACCTCCCTTATTATAGGAACTTTATATAGAAAGATGTTTCTATATGTATGGTTGCATTATGTAAAAATTATTGAAATGGTGTTTGAAATTAATTTTATGTGAAATATAGTCTAATGTGTAAGTAAAGTATTAATTAGTGTCGATGGTAGTTGGGAAAAAAATTTCCTATTATAGAAAAAGGCAAGCCGTTTTCTTAATAATTGTTATGATTTTCTTATAGAAAAAAAAAAAGAAAGTATTTTCTCTGTAAAAGGACTTTCAACCTAACAAACATATAGCAATAAAAAAAAATATTTTCAAGAAGTGTTTTTTTTCTCGAAATGAATAACGCCTTATTTTATTTAAATAGATAAAACTATTTTAAACCGTTATATGGACATCATGCAAGCTTATATCCCATTTTAATGTGCTGCTATCTTTATTGATGATGCAATACATTGTTCATGATTACTATACCTTATTCTACTGGATCTTGTCTTGGAGGAAATAGCTACTTAATATTTTAATTTCTCTCTTGTTTTATCTAAAGGTGTTATTATGGTGTAAAGGGACATAATAGAAATTGGGAAAATTATAGATACCTACAATTGAACTAAGTTCATTTAATAAGTTATTGACGTTCTCGTGATTAAAACGGAAAATCAATACTTGGTAAAGTGAGTCAATTTGGACTTCCATAATGGAAAATGGAGCAAAATTAATTAACAATTATTCAAATAAACTTTGTGAAATGTTAATTCCACTTTTTAACCGCTAAAATGTTAATACCAAATGTAATTTGCCTAATAGAAATTTTATTTTTATTCTAATAATTACTTCTTTTATTTTATACTAACTAAATAATATAATAGGCATGTAATAGTTATTATATTTCTATTATATTCCCACTGGATTGCAATTTGATTCCCTTTTTATTTCATATGGTAAAGTGAATGACATTAGTATAATATATATATAATATATATATAGTTTAATTTGTGTTATTGTCCTTTTCTTTATGTCCATGTTTGCACATTTTTCATACATTGACATGGTTTGTATGTTTATTCTTTGACTAAGATTTAATCCATGTTCAAGAAAAATTTGGAGCTATGTGGATACGTTAAACCTTTAAAGGTGGGTGTAAGTAGAGTAAGTTAGGTCGAATGTTTGAATTTGATTTCTTAAACTAGATGACTAGGCTTCAGGAGTCCATTTTATATATGGGATGATGTAATAGAAATTTGGCATGATGGACTTACATAAGAGATTGTTAGATTAGCTTGTCCACTCTTAACCTTTTTTAGGAAAATCCATACACTTAAAGAGACTCTTTATAGGCTTAAACTTAATAAATTCCCTTGAAAGGATTTAGCATTAGGATGATTCATCATAGCAGTTGATTGTCCATGCGATTTGATGGACGTCATCAATGATCAAACTTTATAAATACTTAAGAGATCTTTCACATAAGGGAAAATCGAGATATTAAAAAACGTTGTTGTGTTACCAATTGGCTATCCCGAAAGATCTAATAAAGCTCAAAATTGAGATTGTTTTGTCTCTTTTCAAGAATTATGAGGTTGATATTATATAGATTCCTTACTTGTCATGCATGTGTTCAGAATCCCTGAGGTTGTCTACTTCTCTTCTCTACTGTCTTTCTCTTAGTCGTCCACTACTTGTGCTTCCATATCACTATTTTGAGGCCATACATAGCATAAGATGCTCACCGCTTAAACGTGTCTATTGTAATTGGATCCACTCCACTACATATATTATTCATTAGATGAGAATACTTTAAGTGGTCCCTTTGTGGCGACCTTTTGTATATAAAGGGTTTCATTTGCTTGTTGTTCTTACTTTTAAGTGCTTCTCTCTTTAAAATTTCCCCTCCTTAATAAGCATGTACTTGTACACTTTGAAGATAAGATTGAATTTACCTCTTAATAAAGAGCTTAAAGAGTTTAAGTGTTGTATGTGAGAATTAGATGATTACTCTATATGATATAAGTTGTGTTAGAGAAAGCTTTTAAATAAAATTGGAAAGAAATGTTGCTTAAGGTGCAAGTGATGAGTATAGTATGTCTTCTATGAGTCCTTTAGTGGCTGGAGGTTAGTCATTTAAGGAAAACCTCATGGAAGCAAAGTGTTAGTAAGGGTTAGTTAGGCTAGTGTGGAGCTAGCCATGGCCAATATGTTGAATCATATTTATGGTATAGAAGATGACTTAGGTAGGTTTAAGAAGGAGCTTTGAAGAGAAATGTCAACAGGCAGTATATAATCTATAGAGGTTGTATGTTATTTTAAAGGAAATAGTGGCTTCCTTGATGAAGGAGTTAGAACAGTTAATGGTCCGTGACCAGCATTTTATGGAGGTTTGCCATATGTCTACTCATGTAAAGATGTTGGTTAGAGTGAAGATGATTAAGCCTAAGAACTCCTACTAGGTTATGAATGCAAAGGTTGAAGAAATAGTAGAATCCCATTGGTGTCCTAGGCAATGCATTGGGATAAAGTGGCTCCTATGGTCCTAGATAATCTGGTTACTTTATGGTGGGGAAGACAATTTGATAAAGATAGGTAAGAAATTGAGGTGATTAGAACATGCAAGAAATTTAAGGTTGACTCAAGAGGAGTTGAGACGATTGAAACATAAGGCATCTTTTTAAGACTATGTGTGAGAATTCTTAGAGCTATTGTTAGAGATCCTTGATATGAGTGATAGAGATGCTATGTTCTTCTTTTATGATGGGTTGTAGAAGTGAGCTTAAGTAGAGTTATAGAAGTATGATGTCTTGATGCAAAAGGGAAGGAAGGAAGCCATAAAAAGGTTAGGGAGCCTAGGAGAAGATAGAGCTAAGCCAAAGTAGGAAAAAAAGAATACCAATTAGGAAAGGTTAGCTTCTTATAAATGAGAAGGAGCAACCTGAGAAGAAACTCTTGAAATGCCCTAAATTTCCATTTAAGTTAATTAGATATTATTAGATGATTAGTATGAAAATATAAGTAATTTTGAACCTTGATATAAGTTTATTTTAGAGAGTGATTTTAAATGATTTAGCTAGTGAAATTTTTGCAAATTATATGATATAAATAGATAGTTTAACCTAATTGCATTAGTAATTGAAAATAGAGATCCTAATACCATGAATACTTGATTTAATCCATTAAACTACTTCAATTACCTATTTCAACAAATTTAAATTTATTCAGTAGTTTCTAATTATTAAACTAAATTCTGTTTGTCGAGTTCAACCGCATAAACCGCTAAATCATTGACTTTGCCATTTGAACCGAAATTTTAACTTCTTAAATCTTAGAAATTTATAACTAAATATTTACTTTCAAATATCGATTCCTAGGTACCTAAACTCCTAAATTTCAGTACGATATTAATTTTCCTTAAAATAGGTTTCCTAGAATTAATTTCTAATGTCAATTAGTTAATTCTAATTCTTATTCCTTAATTTCCAATTCTAGATGCTTAAAGCCCATAACCCAAAGGCCTAATCCATAATCTAAAACCCTAAGCCCAATAACATTAAATCCAAGCCCATGAACCAAAGCCCACAAAGCTTAAGAAATCAAAGCCCATAAGACCACATTAGCTATCATGCACTATCATACACCTTATAAAATCCTAATGTCTAGGAAAAAAAAATCTAACAAGTGAAAAGACCAAAATAACCTTAGCTAACTCTTGAAGATTCCTAACCCTAGGAAAAGACCAAAATACCCCTTAAATATCAACAAGAAAATATCTTGCAATCCTAGAAAATTCTAATGAACATAAAAAGACCAAAATGCCCTCAATTAATCAAACAAAATGACCAAAAAGCCCCTAAACCTAATGGGAATTACATAACATGAATTAATATAAATAGGATGCTTAGAAAACCCTAATTCCCAACCCATTTTCAGCAGCCCCATTCTCTTAAATTCCCTCTCAAAAACACTCCAAAAACACACAACAAAGTCCTCTTCAACATCAACACTCATAAGGTAAAATATTGCTCAAGTTTATGCCTCTTAACATCCTCTTTTGTCCCATTAATCTAAGCAATATTCCAATCAATTTCTTAGTAAATTAAAGACTAAAAACAAGGTTGAAGTTAGGAAAAATAAGCTTGAGGAAGTTCCATCAATCATTGAGTGATAGAAGTGGTAGTGGAGGCAACCATTTGATTGATTTTCTAATCCAAGTAAGTAATTGTAATTAGTATATTTCATTATGTTGATGAAACATATATTCATGTAAATTACTAAATGATAACTTAGATTCAAGTATAGATTACTATATGTATGCTTAAAAACCGAGATAAGCATGTATGGGTGTCTTGATATGTGTTGGAATTGGGTATGTTGTGTTGATTGTGATGATTTGGATGTGATTTGTAATTTTGATGTAAAATATAAATATATGTGCGAACTAGATGATATAACATAGAATAAACATGTTTTAGGTGAATTCAATATGCTTAAAGATTAATTTATATGCATATATATTAAATATGGACAGCTTGGGTTATCAAATTTAAATAAAATACTAAATGAATTTATTTTTGAATGAAATTTATAAAATTGATATTTTAACATGTCTATATGACAACTATAAATTTTCGTGATTTTTGAAATACATTTACTATTTTTAAAAATTAAATTACAAAATAGCAAAACAGGGCAAAACAGTGTTTCGGCCAGCAGTGGTGGCGTGACTTCATATGGCCGAACCGGTGACTTTTTCTCCTCCTTTTTCGGTGAAACTACAACGTTTTGAAAGATCAAGAAGTCTACTTTAACATAGTGCAAAGAACCGGACAATAACCGGTCGGTTTGAATGTCAAATTTGATCGAACCGATCGGTCGTCGCTGCCTATACCCTGCTCTGGACAGTTTTGAATCAATTAAAATTAAAACCATAATTAAATAATTAATTTAGGCCAAATGAACTTATAAACATATAAATATATGTGTTAGGAAGTTTACATAAAAAATTGAGCTTAAGAATTCATGTTTAAGATAATAAACCGATTTATTAAAGTTAGGATGCACACTAGTTTTCTATAGGAAATGAAATGAGGAAATTTAAGGTAAATTAATTCTAACCCATGAATATGAAATAAATGTAAATAATGTGTTTTCATGTTAAATTATGAATTTTAAGATAAATAATTGATTATTTTTATTTTATGAATTTATAAAATATAACATCACAAGATAGTACAAACATAATAGGAAACTAGTTTAGATTCCTTAGTCCATTTAGATGTAAAAATAAATTATGAATGACATAAATAGAATAATTATATTTTAATAAGTTGTTTTACCTGATAAAGCTTAATAGATTGATTATAAGACATATTATAGAATTTATCATTTTAAATGACCTAATTACCATTTAGTAAACTTGACTAGTTAATTATATTCAATTTGATTAGATAAAATTAATATAGATTTATTAACCAATATTAGCTTAGTAAATTCTTCAGAAACTAACAATTTATACCAGCTATTAATTGATGAATACCTATATAATCATATTAACTTGAAATTGGCTTCGATTAATATGTTAGGTCAAACCTTAAATGATAAGCGTACGTAATTTCTAAAATATGATCACCACGAATAATAAGAGGAGTATGTTGTTTCAAATGTATATTTGCTAGGAAACTAAGTAGTTAATAATACGAGTTTGATGTAAGTTGATGATTGATTCAAATGCTTATATGAATTAATCTTTGAAGCAGATATTTGTTAAGAGTCTACATTCTGCTTTATCTTCTGATTGTTCAGAGCGCAGATTTTATACCAAGTACGCAGTGACTTGTGTGTTGCCTGCTAGGATAGGCATCCTAAATCAATTAATACTTAAAGATGGCCTTAATGATTGCTTGTTGCTTGTGCTTGGTCGTTTAACCCGGTCCGAGGGGCGACAACCTTGCTAGGCGATGCCAGCATGGTAGTTAGGCGCTTAGGCCACCCCCCATCATTGACATTGGATAAATGATGGTTATTAGTGGCTCGGCGGGTAGCTGATGGGGGAGACGGTATCGGGATAACGTTTATTCATATTGGAAAGAAGTTGTATTAAGCAGTTTAATATATGGGCTCTGTTACTCTGCTTAATTACAATGGACTAATATGGATAGAGATGTGTAACGACTGTGGCCCTTAGATGAAGTTATTTACTAGATAATCCTATAGGGGATATAGGTATTCGGGCTGCCTATATCAACCTCCTGAGCAGTTGCTGCTACTCAGGACCCCCAGGTTCCCAGCGTGTTGCCGGAGTGTGAGTGCTCCACTGTTGTTTGTCGTACTTTAATCTAAAGATATAAACTATTAGTTGTTGCATTGCATATAGAATAAGCATGTGTGCCAATTTTGTATGTGCTTGTGTTGCTGTCGTACTGGGCTTCGGCTCATTCCATTTTTTCAGGTATTGATGATTTCAATGATGATACCTATGACTACATGGGGTATGGCACGGACTTCGAGGAACATCTTGACGAATGGAGTGATTAGAATCTGCTAGATCGTTGTCTCGTTCCTATTTTATAAATTTCATTGTCAAACTCATGTTTTAATAAGGGCCTATCTATAAGCCCATGGTTTGTATTTTGAGATACTTGAAACTCTTTATTTTGAGACATCTAGTGATATGATACTGTTATATATTTATATATATTTGTCTACTTTTTGGAGTAGCCTATTTAGAAAAATGTTTTGAGAAATTTATTTTCTGATGCGACTCTCTAGTTGTTCCCGTAAACTAATACAACGATTTCAGAATCTAAAAATTGTTTAGCAACGATCACGATAAACTGTAGATTAGGTTAGCCTTAACGTATAATGCATAAGTGTTACACGTGGCGACTGACACGCCTTGAACCCAGTTCGAGGTGTGACAACTCTTCCGTTATATATGTGATGAGGTACATGAAGTAATTGATTAGCTATTTCAGGTAAGTTGATAGCCATAGTTGCAAGATTTAAGCTTGGAATTTAGAAGTTACAAGGCTTGATGCAAAATAACCTACTAAGGAGTGTAAAGACCTTATACATGTGAGGCATTCATAGTAGGCCAGAGGACGAATGTTTTAGTAGATATAGAAGTCTCAACTTGTTTGTTGTTAAGGAGTTTAACGAAGAAGTTGAGCCTTAAGGTAGAATTAGGTAAGGACAAATTGAAGAGTAAACTCATATCAAGTATCTACCATTGGGGCAACCTATTCAAGGTAACTTAATTGAGTGGTGGAGTAAGATTTGAAGTGATCCTCCTCGATGAGTATGACTTAGTTATTAGCATAACCTTCCATGAATAGTTGAAAGCCTATCTTATCCTAGTTGCAAATCACAGAATGATTATGGATGATGTATGTCATTGTATGGCTTTAATTAGTTGTAAGTTGGTTAGATCTTAAGTGTTTGTGTTTTGTGCAAGTTGTTAAAGGAAGAAGTAAAAAAAAATTTATTAACTATACATTAGAAAATTCTCTAAAAAGTTAAGGAGGATCCAAAGAAAATGTGAAAGCTTAAGTAGAAGTACCCAAAGTGCCTATTGAATTTAAGCTACCTAAACAGGTGGTCTAGCAAGAAAAAGAGTCAAGACTATAAGCTAGTACTTGGGGCCAAGGGTGGATAGCCAAGAATTTAACAAAGTGTTAGAGCTGATTAAGGAGGTCTTAGTGTAAGATCATATAACTTAAGATATTGATGTTAGCATATGTGACAATTATGGTATAAAATAAAATAGAAGCGTATCTTGTTCTATTACACTATGACAATTTCAAATGTCAGTAGATGATTTTCTAATTGCTGTGTGCAAAGACTCATTTTTCTATGAGTGATAAGAGAATTCTATATAATGAGATAGTGTGAGAGAATGACAGAGTGTATGTGGAGATTCTCGCAATATGTTTATATAATGCATATGTAGCTATAGACCATAGCCTTAGCAATGAAATTTATGGGATAAACCATTGAAAGAGCCTGTTTATTTCAATCTTTTAGTAGTAACCCTATGGTTACATACAAAATATAGGATAAATTACAAATACATGATCTATGTTTTATCGCTTTTGTAATTAGATAACCTAAGATATATTTTTTTGATAAAAACATGACCCAAGATAATATCATCCAAAATCAACCATTAATGGCATACATGTCAGCCACATATTAAATAAAAAAAATGAAAGAAATACGCCCCATATGTTATGTTAAGTGCATGGGTGTGGCTCCATTTGTCTTCAAGCTATTGACATCATTGTCTTATTCTTCATAACGCAAACCAAGGGTGGTGATACCTATTCTCTGCTGGATTTATTGAATTTGAAGGTTAGTGAGCAGTAGGTAGATGAATTTAGTGAGTTGTAATGGTTAAAGGCTATGGAGTTTGGTTTTGGTTTGACAAGGTGGAGTTTTTGAGTTTTAGCTTTGGGCTCGGTGGCTATAATGATGCTTACGTTAGTGGGTTGGTGTGATGAAGGAAGTAACTGGTGGTTTGGTGTTTCAGTGAACTCGACACTTTTTTGGATGTTGAATTGAGTTCATATTGGGAACTTGGTGGAGGTTAAAGTATGGAGACGATCGGTCGACTTAGTGTGAGTGACTTGGTCTAGAAGATGGGAGATGGGTGTTTGGCATCGGTTGGTGGTTCGAGGGAGACTTGGTGATTTTCAATATTGTTGTGTAGAAAGGAGCTCGATTTGGGTTGGTGATTGAGTTGTGAAGTGATTCGGTGATTGTATGTAAACCAGTGAGGATGGTGGAGATGGGTACTGGAGTCTACGCAAGTTAGTTTGTTTGGTCTCTATTGCTATTTTGTGTTTAAAGTGATTGAGAGTTAAAAGAGGGAAAGTTTTGAGAGGGGTGGAAGGTTCTAGTCTAGAGAAAGAAGATCACTTCTAGAGAGAGGGAAGAAAGGATCATTATGTATACGATTATTCTCAACCATCCATTGTAGATAAATTCAAACAAGATCTTTCTCACGAATCATAATCTCTTTTTCTTCTTAATATGGTCTCTTCATTTTATTATTTGATTTATGATTGACATGTGTGCAATTAATGGTTGATTTTTGATGATACATAAGGGATGTTATCTTGGATCATGTTTTTGTCAAAAAAAGAAAAAAAATCTTGGTTCATTTAATTGCAAAAGCATTAAATCACATGTCATGTATTTATAGTTTATGTTAAAATATGTAATAAATATACATAAACTTTAATCATACACTAATATAAGATGACAAAACTTCATTATAATATTATGGGTCACTAATATAAGGGCCAAATGATTTAGACTATGTATGATAAACACATAACAATCTTTTATGCATTATTGGTATTCATGTAACTATATGCATCAATCCCACAAATGCACATGTCCAAGATTAAGTCCAAATAAAAAAAGTAGTAAAAAGGAGAAAATTAAGTAAAAAAAAAGAGAATGAAATGTAATTTTCATCTATTTTAGCAATATAGGAAAAAAATCCATTTCAATTATTTGATTGGTATTAAAAAATAAGGGGAAAAAAATTCTCATTTTATTTTTTGCAAAAATTCTTCTGTGGTAATTTATTAGTCAGCAAATTCTACGTTTTGGGAATGTGAGAAATAAATTAGCGACTTAATAATGTTCTTTAAAATACAAACTTCTCAACCAAGTTCAATCATTAGTTAAATCACCAAATATATCATTTTAATTTCACATCCACCAATTTCCTTCATTTCCAATGTCACCAAACAAGCATTAACCTTTTAAAGGCACAAAAAAAAAAAAAAAAAAAAAAAAAGAAAAAAAAAAAGAAAAGTGGTAACCTTTTAATAGTTAGCTGTTAGCCACTATTTATACGATCCATGCCTTTCCCTAGATTCCTCGGAGATGCCTGCATAATCCGTTTTTCCAACGTACTTCGAGAAAATCTCGTCTTCCATGAAAATCCCGGTCAGAGCTCAACTTCTAAAGGCTAACCCTTCATTTTCTCTAAACAAACCACTACTTTCTCTCCAGTCTTTACATGACCCATTTCGATTATCATCGCCGCCATGTTCTCTATCCAAAAACCCTCCTTACAAAATGATCACGTTTATCGATACTTCCAGTTCCAAGCAAATAGGAGAATACCATCGTCCTCATTTTTCTCACCATCCAAACAGGTCTGGATACACTGAAATTGGAGCCAAGTCTGTAACTTTCTTCACTCCCATTTCTTCAAATCATGTTTCCAACAAACCCTTTTGTCCAAATGGAAAAAAACCATACATACACAAACAGTCATGGAAGATGTCAGTGGTCATGACCAGGAAAAAGATGAAATTTGGCTAAAAATGAGGGCTGAAGCTCATACTGATGTTTATAGAGAGCCTATCTTGTCGAAGTACTATCAGAATGCAATCTTGTCGCATCATTCACTTGAAAGTGCTTTGTCACATCATCTAGCAGTTAGGTTTAGCAATTCAAGCCTTTCTTGTGGTACTTTATATGATCTTTTTTCAGGAGGATTAAGTAGTGATCCTGAATATGAATTGTGTTAGGAAGATTTAAGAGCAGTCAAAGAAAGGGATCCTGCTTGTAGAGGCTATGCACATTGTTTCTTGAATTTTAAGGGTTTTTAGCAATTCAAAGTCATAGGATAGCACATAAATTATGGCTACAATGTAGACAAGCATTGGCACTTATGAACAGAATAGGGTTAGTGAGGTTTCGCGGTGGACATTCATCCAGGAGCTAGAATTGGATCTGGGATTTTGCTTGATCATGCGACGGGAGTAGTTGTTGGAGAAACTGCTGTGATTGGAAACAATGTTCCATTTTGCATAATGTTACATTAGGTGGTACTGGAAAGGTGTCTGGGGATCGGCATCCGAAGATTGGTGATGGGGTTCTGATTGGTGCTGGGACTTGTATTTTGGAATATAAGATTGGTGAAGGGGCTATGATAGGAGCTGATCATGTGTTGAAGGATGTGCCTCCCCGGACAACAGTGGTTGGGAATCCGGCTAGTTGGTTGGAGAAAGGAGAATCCTGTCAAACATGATGATATTCCAAGTTTGACTATGGATCACACTTCACAATAAGTGAATGGTCTGACTATGTTATTAGAATTGAAGTTTAGTTCTTGCCTTTTACTGTATTTTCTTAGGTTTGCTCTCTTTTTGCAGATTGTTGGATAGTTCCATCATTTGCATATTGATGTAATGATAGTAGAACATTAGACAATAGTATGCAATAATTGTCAGGGCGATATTGCCCCTACTTATGCAGTGTATCACAGAGATTGTCTTTGCATCATGACACTTTTAATGAATTTAATGCAAAGCGTATCAAGTAGCTCATTTGTTTTACAAAGAGGACTGAGTGATTCTGGATTTAGTGTGACTACTAACACATGGATGATTAGGTTTGGTCTCAGTAATTCAATTTGACTATGAGCGCAACCACCCCCCCCCCCCCTTCCTGCAACACCATTAGGAGGCCAAGCTGCGATGATCATCACTCTAAATTCTAAAATGCTTGATTTCTTAACAGATTAGCGTAGCATATTTATTTCCATAAAGACTACTAGCCTGCATAGAAGGCTTGTATCTGCTGAAAGCAGAAACAAAATCAATTCTGGCATCATCAGGTATGGAACATGTAAATGAAGAAAGATGAAAGAGCTAGAAGACATTTCCTCTTGTGAGTACATCATAGTAAATATTTCAAGCCATACTTTAACTTGGCTGATGAGCTCTTGTTTCATCAAAAAAGTTAAATATGAGATATCGTCAACTCTCTCAGACACGGATGATTCCATTTCTTGCTTCCCTCTTCTATTGCATTATCTTTCTTCTTTATTGATACAATCCTGAGGATTTATAGTGAAATACGTCAAGCTGTACTCTAACTGGCTGATGAGCTCTTGTTTCATCAAAAGAAAGTGAAAACATAAGATATTCTCAACTATCTCAGACATGGACGATTCCTTTTTTTGTTTCCCTCTTCTATATGCATCATCTGTCATCTGTATTGATACTATTCTAAAGATCCATAAACCATTGTTAAGGGTTCATAGTTGAATGGTGAAGGCTCATGAGTGGTCTTAGCGTGTCAATGTATGGTGTGTGTTTTGTTTGTTGTGTGGTGTGTGGTTGTATGTGTTATGTGTATGTGCTGTGTGTTTGGTTGTGGAGTGTTAGTGTTGCATATGTGCAGTAACTGTGTTTTGGCTTTGGAAGTTAGTGTTAGTATTGATATGTGCAGTGTCTGTGTTGTAGCATAGTGTTTGTGTAGTGTTTGGTTATTGTGCTGATGTGGCACTTGCTAATGTGCTAGTTGGTTAGGAGTTATTAGTCTTGTGAAGAATATAAATAGAGGAGTATAAGGAGGTTGAGGTTGGAGAAGAAAGAACACTATCACTAGAGAAGATTGCAGGGAGCTTTATGCCGTTGAAGGTTAAGCTCTAATCTCATCTAGCTGATTTGTTTTGTTACCCAGGGTTGTATCACTCATCATGTTGATAAAGATAGGAAAAAGATCTGAAGCTAAAACGTCACTGTTGAATCTTCTCCAGACCCCATGGAATCTGCCTGTTATAGGGAATATGGTTGGGTTACTGCATCATGTGCTTAGAGACTTGGCCTTGAAATATGCCCCCTTGATGTTCCTACAAATTGGAGAACTTCCTTATTCCTGTCTCCTCCTTTAAAGCTGCTAAAGTTGTGAAATTTCATGATGCTATTTGTGTATCTAGGCCATTGATATTTATTTCAGGTGCCCTGAGCTATGTAACTCAACAGATATTTGCGCGTAATGGGGAATGTTAGAAACAATTGGGAAAGATTTTGCTTACTAGAACTTTTAACACATTTGGGAATTTTGACCTCTAAGAGAAGAAGAAATCAGAATCTCATCAAATGGATTGCTTTCAACATTGGCTTGCCTGGAATCTCACTGAGAGTATCACTGAAAGAGTATCATCTTATCTTATGTTTATTTATCTTAAAATTTTAAACTGGGAAATGTTTAGACTATCAGAGTGATTCTCCATGAATGGTACAATGTGAAGGATCTCTAACATAATCCATTTAGGTGAAGGTCAAAAGGATTAATATTTTACCAGTGAAAATTATGATATAGATTAGTACTCCCGTATTGGGGGGAAAAAAAAAGGAAAAAGATGTTTATAAAGTGGCTGTGTATACTAGGCCAAACGCAGATGGCCAAAAAAAAAAAAAAAGAAGAAGGTAGGTCAAACGCATGTCATGCGAACTAAATGCATACCTCAGAGGATTATACATAAATAGTGAGAGAAAATTTTCGGTTTACCGATCCATTGGAAAATTATTTATACAAATATCAATTATATAAAAATTGTTTATCAAAATATCAATATAAAATAGTATGTATTAAATATAATTTTACATTTTCTATAATAATGACATTCTTACATGCTGTTTTTGTATTTTTTTTTGTAAAATAATGAAAAATTTTATTTATAGTAAATCACATATTTAAGATGTGATTTTGCAATGTATATGAGTTTCAAAATCCCACTTTGAACATACGATTTTCTTTACTAAAACAAAAATTGCATTTCTGAGTTGCGATTTTGTATTGGTATTTAATAATTAAAATGATGTGATTTATATTCATATAAATTTCTTTTATAGAATTAAAAGACACAAGACATATGTTACATCTATATATATAATCATAGACTGCTTGGTACATGGACACTTACACAACTAAGAATGGTTGGTTATTTTTAAATCTAAAGAGTAATTTTATTAAATAAAAATTTAAATTTAAACTTTGACTAACATTAATGATTTTCATAAATGGTTATACCTACTTGTTCAAGAGATATAACAAATGATCAATTGCATGTTTAACACATAATTTTAGGCAGAAATTTATGTCTTTCAACATATATAAATATAGATCAGCAAAAGAGAGTTATATTTTGAGAGTGAATTGTTCATAGATTTGCAAGGAGAGAAAAAAAAAAAAAGGAGTTATTATATTCTAAAAGTAATTTATTAATTTTATTACGGATGGTTACATGTTAAGAAAACTATTTTCTCATTATTTTTTTTCCTCTTGTCCTCCCCACCCATGCGCTGTCTATTACAACTTTGCGTAGGAGAATATCGAAGCCAAGTTAATCCCGACAGGTGACTGGTATGCCACTCCCTATGGTTGCTTCACTATTTTGATGATGTTTAAAAGCTTCAAACCATTTGTTTTTGACCAATTGTCTCAAAAATTATTGATTACTATGTGGTTAGTATTAAGAAGAATGTTAAATAAAAATACAAAATATAAATAAATAATTAATTATCTTTTTTCCTTTTAAGTTTATGGCCAACTCGAAGCATATTAGATAGAAAGTTGCATGTTGAATGTTATATTAATTTTTTTTCTTTTTTTTTTAATGATTTTTTTAGAGATGTATATTTTTTCTTATATAAGATATTTTTATCTCTTATATTTTCCTTATTGTCGTGAGTTAGATTTGGACCACAACTAATTATGTTATATGAATGGTATGGAATGGAAAAAAGATAGAATTACTAATTCATTAACATAAAAAAAATCATTGATCTCATTCCATCATTGCGTTTGGTTATATCATACTTGCAGTGAAATGGAATGTGCATATAATAGTGTTTGATAGAAATACCCTTATCTAAAGGTTTGTGTATGCGTATGGTTTGTAAAGTGTATAATATATATAGCTTATATATTCTGTATATTTGTGTACTTATATATTTTTCTATATAAATCTTTATCTAACATATGTTGGAATCCTTAGGTTTTTGCCTTAGCTTGAGTTTAAAACTAAAGAATTAAAATCTTGAATGCTTTAGTTAGATAAAGATAGTTTAGAAATAATTTATGACAGCACAAGATATTAGATTTTAACTTAAAATTTGTTTTCAAAGTTTTGAAGTTTAAATCTTGTTTTTAATTTTTGTGTCTTGAAATAATAAATGTTTTGTTAGTATATTAATTAACGTTTATTAGAGATTATAATTCGTTCGTTTTATATACATTAAAAGATTTTGATTTTCATTTCTTATAATTAAATCTTTTTTAAAATTATCAGGAATTACTTTGCAAGCTGTTTGCCATAAATTTCAAAGCATGGGCATAATGTCTTTTCTTCTAATAATTTTTTTTCATTAAATGCTAAAATGACAATTCCTAATTAAAATATACTTCTTTTCTTTTACATAAAAAGGAAGTAATTGGAGATTTGAAAGTTTCCACCAACTGGACATCATTGTTTTAAAAAGATAAATACAATATTTTTGAGATCTACTTTTCTAACATAGTCTCTTTTACGTGCACAAAATTGTTTTTCAAACCTTCACTTTCTTAACTTGAAAAACCCCAAGATAGTGTTTTAAGCTTCACAACCAATGCTTTGAAAAGAAGTGAGTGAAGTAATCTCGAAAAGCATGATAGGTAACTTAGTTTTACTTTATTTCAAAAGTTATCGAAAATATCTTTATTAAATACATAATTACATGCTCACATTTCATTGTTCACGTGTAAAATGTCGAGTTTAACAAATGTTATAAGTTAGAAAACTAAAATTGAGATTTGTTTGCTAAAAAGTGTTAAAAACAAATGAAAACTTGCTCTATAAGCTTGTCTAGGCCTAATGTATAATATGTCTGTTAAAAGTTTATAAGGAAAACTAACTTAGCTCAACCAAACAAAATATAATAGAATTTGCAGTAGAACAGAGGAAAGATACCCTAAAACTCTTATGCTAGAACTAGAGTTAGAAATAAGAAGATGAAAGTCTTATGTTAGTGTAATGCCCTAAAAATTTAATTTAAGGCGTTATTGCCACATATAATACTTTATGTAGTACACGCTCAGACTTCCTAGAATGATATGTTTATTGTGCACATTTGCTACTCGCTTTTTAAATTATGAAATCATTAAATTACATTCTAGAAACAATCGGATTTATAATTCACAAAATAAACTTTACAAAATATTTAAAATATCTTTGCTCCCACTAGAGCAGACTAATTTTTTAAGAAACAAAATTTTACAAAAGCATTTTATAATCTATTCTCATGAGTAGATTGACATTTACAAATATATAGGCATCACCAGACCCTTCAAAAGAATATTACAACTTGAAAATATAAATCCAACTGTTAAAACAAAATAAAAATAAATACAAATTAAATTCACAGTCCTAACCTACTCTACTCATCTAACATCTCTCAAAACCTGAGCTAAGCATCATCACCATCAATCATTATCTAACAACAACAATAATAATAAAAAACTTCATCATCTTCATCCAATCATCAACATCATCAACATACCATCATCATCCGCAACGCATCTCCTGGAAAAAAGACAACAATAACAATAATGAGCTGAAGCTCAATACATAGTAATACAAGCACACATGAAATATCACATGAGCCTAACTAAATGTAATGCAACAAACAATAAGTTATTATCTTTAATTTAAAGTAAACAAATCAACATCGGAGCATTCATACTCTGGAACAATTTGGGAAAACGATTTACAATCCCTGGCCTGCCATCGCAGTAATGGGGGAATGCGCCAGTAGCCCCTGCAGGTGACTACCCTAGGGTAGGAATCTGGGGATCCTGATTAACTGCAGCTACTCAGGGGGTTGATATAAGTAGCCCAGATACTTATATCCTCGATATCCAACCAAGAAAGAGAAAATAGCCTCATCTATGGCTCATAGCTGTCACACACTCTCTACTAATCCTAGTTAATAACATAATCCAATTCGGTCGTCTTCATAAAACGTGAACAGGATCATATTACTTCTTCTAGAGCTTAAGTAGACGTTACAACAATACAATTTGCCCCATCGGCTACTCGCCAAGCCACCTATTGGAAGTCATTACATCATGATGGGTGGCCTAAGTGCTTAAACTACTATGCCTACTAGGGTAAGTTGCCACTCCCCGGACCAGATTCAACGGAACATGCACAACCATCACTCATCAATTATTAAGTTGAGTTTAAATTTGCACTCATTTTTAGGATGCCTATCCTAACAATGACCACACAAGTTACTGTGTACCTTCTATATTTGAAGTCTAATAAGAAATAGAAGGTAGCCCAGGGCTATATCAAAAGATAAATTAGACATATATATTTGTTCATGAATTAAACTCATAGAAGAAATCTAGTTAAATATCCACTTATATCAAACTCATTTTATTATCCTATTTGATCATACACTAATTTGGAACCCTGCTATGGCAATGAAGATCGCCCTACTAAAATACGGACAGTTTTCCTTTATATGTCAAAGTATGTCTTTTCACTTTGATTATAGTCATTTATCACAAAAGCATCATCACATCATTCATATTCCAAAAACATACATTTCCTAAGCAAACAACCATTTGAAGCAACATATTCCCCATGTTATCAATGGTTTATCCTACTATTAACTTAAGCCAATTATTAACTACTAACTCATTTTAACTTAATCCTAGTTGATTTGATTAGAATTAATCATTTAAACCAATTACTAACCTAAGATATTTAAACCTAATCAATCTAGTCGATTTTAGCTTACTAAAGTCTATTCAATTAAGTTAGACTTAGATTAATTAACTTAGTTCATTTTATATCTAAGGTTTATATTAACTTAAGTCTATATTACTTAATCTTAGCAAAGTTGATTAAACTTAATCAATCTAATTCATTTTAGTTTATTTAAGTTTAATAAGTCAAGTTGAACTTAGATTTTTAACAAGGTTCATTTTATATCTAACTCTATGTTTAATCAAATTATTTATTAAGTCTTTAAGTTCACTAAACTCATACTTATTTATATCATTCAATAAACATAATACATTAATTATCATTTATTTATTTCATTTTGGCCCTAAAAGATTTATATTATACTTAACTACATACATTTAACTAGTAAAATAAGTTTTTAACTTTGTTGGAAAAACATAGTAGCTGGAAAGAAATAAAATTTTGGCCTTCATACTTTTATAATTCGCAAAAACTTAAAACATGAAAGTTGTAGATCTCTTTTTATGCTTTCCGCAGCCTTTTGAATAACATCAATCCAAGGTCGGGTGAAAAAGCTATAAGTAAATACGAAACAATATTGCACCAGGGAAAACCAAATGGGGCCATATGAAGGGCTGTTTCAACCAGGTGATTTTACTAAAAAATGATTCGAGGATGAAACGCCCCTCCAAATGGGCCGTTTCCAAGGTCGTTTACTCCATACACCCCATTCGTATGGGCCATTTGGACCCAGGCAATTCATGCGAAACTCTCCAGAGAGCGCAACACCCTTTTATACACGCCATTTGAAGGGGTGTATGGTCTATACACCCTTCAAATAGGCTGTTTGAAAGGGTGTTTGATCTATGTACCCTCCAAACATCCCCCAAAATGATTGTTTGATAGGGTGTTTGAAGTTTTTTGAACTTCCCCTATTTCAAACTCCATTTTTACACATAATTCTCATATCCCACTTCAATTAAAACACTGCACAAGCATCACACAACATACTACATGCACTTAACAACTCAAAACAAGTATGAACTTCATCAAAACATACCAACTACTTCATCAAAACCCAATATATCTACTTAGGTTTTCAACTTTCATGCATAAATCTTCCTCCAACACAAATTTCATCATAAACCCAACTTTTCCTTAGTTCTATTTCATCAAATACGTGAAGAAACAATAATCAAATAAAGAAAAAGAAAACTTACTTGATTTAAGAAAACGCAAGCATCCATGCTTCATTACTATCACTACTTTTGATTCATAAAACTCCTTCAAGCTTAATCTATTCCTTTCCTCTTGTTTCTATCTTCAATTTCTCTTTTAATCTTCCTTAAACTTTGGATTTTGGAAAGGAATTTGGGAAAATAAAGACAATGAAGGGAAGAAGAAGAGGAAGAGGAGAGAACCGATGGAAAAAAACAAAGAAAGAGAGAAGGAAAGAAGAAAATTTTTGGCAACCTCCAAAGTCAACAAAAGGTTAAGGCATTATAATTATATAAGATAAGGATTAAAAGATTTTTAAAGGTAAATGATTGGTATTTAAACTTGCTAGATGATTTTCTTAAGAATAAAAAATATTTGGAATATGATTTTAGAATTTATAGTATAAAAATTATTAGTTAGCAATGGAGATCTAGCTTTGGAATTTAACTTTGTAAAAACTTGATGTTTAGTTTGAGTTTGGGATTAAAACTGATATTTTTGGATGGGTAAATGAAATAAAATTTCATGGAAAATAAAGATATGATAACCAAAATGAAATTTAAAGGTTTAGAAGTTTGAAAAACATAAAATTTGAAAGTTTAGGAATTTAGAGATTTAAATTTCAAGAAAGGAGGTTATATTTGTAAAATTAGAAGAGAATAAAATTCCAATTTGTAAAAATAGTTATATAAAACAATTAAATAATAAGACAATAGATAATCTAAACCTCAATTTCAAATAAACCTATTTACTAATTTAATTATATCGATTTTTCAATTCATTTTCTATTATTTATTTATTTTACTCATTTAAATCATCTAAACTATATTTACAATTAATTATCTGTTAGATTATTCAATTAAACCGTCTTAATTTAACTAGGTTAGGACTTGCGGTATTTTAGTTAGTTTAGCGAGTTTGCTAGAGCTAGATGTGTTAAGTTCATCTCTATCCATGTTTTGAAACGAGTATCTATTAAAGAAGAGTTAAGTTGTAACATGAAGTATGCTAAGTTGTTGTTTTGTATGGTTATTGGAGATTGCGGTCTAGTTTTGACCAAGGGTTGAGACCATATTAGACTTTGAGTAAGAATTGAGGGTAACAAAGTTTACACATAGCCTTAACAGATGCTCAAATCGTACCTTGCAGTTGGAGTTAGGCAAAGTCGCGACTAAGTTAAAAATTAAGTTTAGGATAGCTTCAATCGCGACCTAAATCGAGCCCTCGACTTAACGGTGATTGAAGCTGTTGATGTTTTTGGATGCCCGTGATCCCTCGTTTGTTAAGACGCCGCTTAGTTTTACCTACGATGGACCTTGCGATACTTCTCGAGCACCTACGACTCAATCGAAGTTATAAGTACTGAAGAAAACACATAAGTTAAGAAGTTTTAACGTGAATCTAGGACATGTAAGCATTGATAAGAGTTCTATCTCAGTTATAAGTATGGTAATGCATGCTTATTGTTTTATATGAACCATATACCAAGATCCAGAGTTTCCAGTACACTACTACGATCTCTAAGCAGGTTGATAGGTGAGTACCTTTGATCTTATCACGTTGTTGTGCTTATAATGTAGCTGCACACATCTTCCTATGGTCATAATTGGCTATGAATGGGGAAAGGATGAATGTGTGCTGTATGGTGTCTGGATGAATGACAAGCCTTAATATTAGAAGCAATAACCAATCACTTGTTGTTGATGTATGATGCATATTGATGGTTGTTTGAAAATTGTATGGTCACTAATAACCTGATATAACTCATAACTGACTCTTAAGTGAAATGGACATGCATTGCACGATAGCATATTCACATATTGATATTCTGATTCTATGGTAATGCTTTGTCATGCTAGTGAATCTAGTGGGGTTACCATAGGATTGCCAATTCCATGGGAACTAAATAGGCACCCAAAGACATTCCCGAGTTGGAGTTGGCTTTAGGGTGTTGTTACTTAGTGAGGTTTATGAGGTTCTAAAGTGAAGTTGAGGTTATGTTACATATTATATAAGTATATATTTATATAATAAGATAAATTTGGAAAACTTCTCATTTCTTAGTTCTTAGTCTCTTATGGGTATAGACTACTTGAGCTGGTTCTTCAACCTCCAAGGGAGGGCGTTAGAGCTGGGCATACGGGCCAAAGCCCGCGGGCCGGCCCGTTGACCCTCTTAAAAAAGTGGGCTGCGGCCAAAAAAATTTGGCCCATTTAAAAACGGGCCAAAATTTACCCGGCCCGTTAGCCCGCGGGCCAAAAGCGGGCTGGCCCATAACGGGCCGGGCTGGCCTGCGGGCCAAGAGTTCAAACATAAAAAAAAAAAAAAAATTTAAGTCAAGTTTTTATAATCCGTAATTTATTTTCTTAAAATCATGTTATGAATGAGTATCTATTTTTTAAAATAAAAGAAAATATTTTTTAATAATTATCTTACTTTTCTTTAAACAATTGTGGAAAAATAAAAATATGGTTTTTTAGAATTTTTTTTATCAAAACAAATATGCCGTAACTAACCGATCTTTCGGTTATATTTCTAAATCACGAGATTATTAGTTTCTATACCCAGTTGAATATATATCCTATTACTGTATATTAACGCCATTCTATTGAAAGCGAAATTGGTTTATGTGACGAAAACATTTTTTCCGGAACTTGAAGACCAGATTATGTGGATATGCTTCATTGCTTGTTTTGAGATTGGGATGTGTTTGTCTTGGTTTAATATATTGGAATAGACCAATGAAATAACTTTGGTCGTTCTCTGCTTTGGTTAATTTTTCAGGCTAAGCACTATGCAGAGTAGTAACTTTATTGAAAATGATGGACATATGAGTTTTCTTGGTATGACTCATATGAACGGATGATGTAACCTCATCATAAAAAAATTTCTTGGTATGACAAATAGAATAATTCTCTAAGTAATAATAGGCTGTCATGTTTTTATGTGCATAAAAAAAGGGACATAAAATGCGGGCCAAACGGGCCAGCCCGTTAGCCCACGGGCCGGGCCTGGGCCAAGTGATTTTGGCCCGTTTTTAAAACGGGCCAAAAATTTCTGGCCCGTTTAGCTCGCGGGCTGAAGTGGGCCGACCCGGCCCGGCCCGCCAGGCCCGTATGCCCAGCTCTAGAGGGCGTAAATCTCCATGGTTTGGATTATAATTATCCAAACTATGCATGATTCATTTGGTTGAGTGTTGCATTGCATATGGTTGAAATTATACTTTTTGGCATTTGTTTGAGGTATGATTTAGTCA